>ML856369.1:19959-39852 GCA_009831015.1 Picea engelmannii
CCCTTATTTATACTAAATATGTCTATTAAGAGAAGCATCTAGAGGAAGATCCTTCTAGAAGCGGAAGCTTCTATTAGGTCTTCTTACATCCGCCTTATTCTATTTTATTGAAAGGAATTATTAATATTGACCTTTATTACATCTAAATACATTGATCTACCTATGTGTGGGTTAGGACCTTAACAGATATACTGTATCCCTTCTATTTCTGCTTGGTTGTATAATTAGGAAAGTAAGAAATTATATGGTTCGGACATGACTTGTTCTCATAAATGCTTGAGTTCTGTAGTGTCTTAAGCTAGAGTCACGAACTGTGAGTTGGTCGACCTTAGATATAGTTTCATGTACGCATGTTGACCCCCTAGTCGTTCTGAGTCTCTAGGAGGACGGAGTTTGTTAAGCTCGGGAGAGGTAGTGTATATGTGCACAGGCTCTCTGCGAGGTAAGAAGAGTTCGAGAACCACTTAAGTTCTAGACCTTATGGAGGAGTGCAAGAGGTGTGCAGAAAACCCTTCTATGTGTTGAGTCCAAGAGAATGAGCTCAACGCTCTTAAATCCTTCATAACTGACGAAGCTCGGGAAGGATAGTGAGGTTCAAGTATCGAAAGGGAATATATTTTCATTTAAAAAGATGAATGGATCAGATCCATTCGGGAGGACCCAGGGTCTTTTGCGACCGTTAGATTTGAAGAAGGGGCACCGATGTTAACGCCTCGACTCCTTCAGTCTTCGCAAGATCACACATTAGGTGATTAGCATGTTGGTGTGACTAAAACTCCTGAAACTCAAAGTTGCGATGTGATCTAGACTGTTGGATCAAGGAAGTTCATAGACCGTCGATCTGATGCAAGCATATTACTGCAAGAGTATGTGAAACTCAAAATTCCTTAAGAACCAAGCTTAGAAGAGATAAGCACAAAGTGTGCCAGGAGGGCCACCAGAAGTCTTCTAAGGAAGCAGAGGGTCGAGTTCCCTTAGAACTGAGTAAGTTTCAGAAGCTCAGGAGGGATATTGTCTTTAGAATGTGAGTGAGACTCAAAACATCAAGCTCACAGAAGAATAATCAAAGGGCCGAACAAACTCCATTGATGGAAGCTCGGGAGGGAGAACACAATGGTCGTAGATCAGCTGCAGAGGAGAAGATTTGGACCGTCGAAATCCACGTCCAGACAATGAGAAGTAAGCGCATGAGGAAAATAGATCTGAGTCATCAAATCTGAAGTGTGTGGACCAACATTCGTTGGATCTGAAGGAAGGTGCATGAGACAAGTTCTGAAATCATCAGGATCGTCCATCAGAAGGGAAGCATGGTGAGTGCTTAGCATTTCGTTGACTCGCAACTTTAAGAAGTCAAAGATCCATTCATGAGAATTCGCGAAACACGAACTCGCAAAAAGATCACAGTCGTTGGCTATCCCAATATCATCAGAGTCATCCATTTGGAGGGATTTGTGGCGAGACACCAACATTTCGCTGACTCACAAGAGGGAAAGGTCAAAGGCATAAGCAATGAGAAATCGCTATACGCGAAATTTCGACACTCTTGAGAGTTGGGCCCCAGGTCACAGTGAACGGTCACATGGATGGAGGTCAAGGGAGGAGCTAGCATCCGTTAAGCTCCTTTCATCATTCGGGAGTTGGAGAGTCAGGGTTGGATCACTTGCAAAGTCCTGATACATGAATTCACGATGAGATCTAGACCGTTAGATCCAGAGGAGCACGAACTGTCAGTTTTGGTAGCCCCGAAATGTCGGCATCTCGAAAGTCGGGGATGTGAATAAAGTTGTGACTGGGAGGTCGCAAGTCATGAAATTTTGATTCGCAAAAGGAGGATCTTGACCGTTGATCTGCCATAGAGAATATTTCGGGAAATCGGGTATCGGAAGATCAGAGGTGAGGAGTCTTTCGACTTCTCAAAACACAAAGTCTCGATACAATAAGGAACGAATCAAACCGTTGGATCGCGGGAGCGTGTGGACCATTGATCTGGCGTCAGGGTTTTGGAGATCGGGATAATGGAGGTGAGTCGTATCAAGGATTCCCGATACACGAAATCCTGAAACACCTTTTGAATTGACACATGGTTTTTCCATCGTCATAGTTAGAGGGACCTAGAAAGAAGAGCTAGCTCCGACAGAAAATATCTCCGATCAAAACATCAAGGATTGTGAGTTTGGGAAGAAAGGAGTCAGGAGCGACTCGCATGCAGAAATCCCAAAGTTGGGAAATGTGATGCACCGTTTAGGTTCAGCCTGTAGTCATGGGAATGGTCACATGGGCGGAAGGAGCTAATTCCCGACACTCTAGGTTTTCATAGCAAGGTGAAAGGGAAGGTCGCAGGTTCCCTTAAATCTGCATCAAGAAGCCGAAAGTTTTTGTGTTTAACTATAGAACGAGACCATCAAGGTCCCAGAGAATTGTTTGGCTTCGGAATCAAAGATCCTTGACCATGAGGTCGGACTGGTTCTCTAACCTTCCAAATTAGGAACCATGAATGGAGTTTTTGTCCTTTAAGAAAATCAAAAAAAATTATGCCCCATCGTGGGTGTGTTACAAGAATCCAGCAACAAAAACATCATGAATATTGTGAAGAATATTGGGGAAAACAAGAAGAGTTGGGACAACAAAATTAAGTATGCCTTGTGGGAAGATTGAAAAACTACCAAGACCTCCACCGGAAAAACCCCTTTTGAGTTGATATATGGGTTGGAATCCTTCTTGCCTATAAATATCCAAATTCCATCATTACAGATCGCCCAACAATTCATTATAGACAAAGAAGCATTGCAAGGGTGAATTGATCAACTCATGGAATTGGACGAAACTCGAAGAATGGCCTTTGATCAAATGGAAAAGAATCAAGAAAAGGTGAAAGGAACCTTTGATCGAAAGGCGAGGCAAAGAGATTTCAAGGAAGGGGAATAATTCTTAATGTGGTACAAGAGGAGAGAAAAACCTAGGATGCATCAAAAGTTTGGCAGTCTTTGGTTGGGGACATACAAAATAGAGGAAATATCTGGGCGAGACTCTTTTTACTGATCCACAATAGAAGGGAGGAGGATGCCATTACCAGTAAATGGATCTCTCCTCAAACATTATTACAAAGGCGGCACATGACCTCTTCAAGGCCCCAAGGCCCCAGGTAAGTAGGTAGGTCATCTTTTTTTCCTTGCATTTTCATTTTGATTGCTCATATTAGTTTATATGGATTTCATTTTTCATTTTTCTCTACTTGCATATTGATTTCATGCTTAGTTTAGAAATTCTTTAAAAAATGTTAAAATTTTCTTTTCTAAGTTACTTTTTATTTTTGTATTTTTATGTGACAAAGGGTGATAGCACCACCCTAGATGCTTTGATGTTTTTTTCTGAGTTTTAGCAGACATAGGTCTACTAGGAGATGTTGTGGTTCTCATGCAGTCTACGACGAGCGCATGTCCCCAATTAGGAGACATATGTTATCCCCATTTTGTGGGATAACTAAGGAGATCATGTCTCGAGGCCCTCAGGTTGCAGATATGGAATTTCGAGAGACTACATGACCAACAGTGTCCACTTACACATACAAGAGTCTGCTCTGTCACCATTGTTGATCCATTGTCATCACATCCACCACACCATCTAGCTTCCGGAAGGCAGAAGGGTCTTTCTCCATGCGGTACAAGTCAGGTATTGTGGCAAGTAATCACCCTAATATTTAATGCATTTGAACATGTTGTATTTGAGCTACTTTTGATTATAAAGCGTCTACTTAGACAGTATGCCTTTGACCTTGTTTCACCTTGGTCAATGTCATAGATTTCCTGGTGGGTGTCCAACCTTTGGGAGAGATTTGTGACTAGGTGTCCCTTGAGGGATTATCGTACCATTCCCGACTATACTTACCACTTTCTTATCATTACACTCCCATCACATTTTCCTCTTCTAGGTCCTTTGAATTTAGTGACCCAAGAAGGGCATGTACCTCATTCCATGGGAAGAAGGGATTCAAGGCCCAAAGAGATTTCAATTGGCTACAAATATAAAATTCTATATATATATACCTTCCAGATGCTTCGCCTAGGAATCCCCTGAGAAAGCAATGAAATGCTTCTTTGTAAGAAAAAGGGGACCTACAAGAATAAATAATAATGAATGCTTAAGGGGTTAGTTGTAGGATAGGAGGTCTCATAATGAGTTGGCCTATCATGATCATGGGTATCTATGTGGAATGAAATTACCATCATCTGGTCACCAAGCCAGGGTAATGGTTCTCAATCACACAACTGAGAGAAAGGGGGTCTCATCACTCACGAGCCAACCTTCTCATTTTCGCGAGGTACTTGTGAGTGACACTACCATTATCTGGATGCCAAGTCAAAATAGTGGCCTTCAACTCATTCCTTAGAACATGAAAGAAACAAAGAATGGCAAGAAGATGGGCTTGGAAAAAGTGCATTACAAATGAAGGTGCCACACACCCTCTACAAAGGCACCCATGAATGAGACAATATGAACCCTTGTATGTCATGAAACTCAAAAACCTATGAATTATAAACCCCTTCCACCACATCATCCTTTACATAACCTTGAGAGGTCATCCTTGGGAGAATTCCCTACTTGAGGGCTTTGTTTTACCCAATAGGACTCTTATGACACCCCTCCCATACTTAAACTTGGTCAATTGTATAGGGTTTTTAGAATTTGTTTAATTTGATGAGGTAGCTTTGATGCACATGTTTAGGTGACTTTCTTATTATATGTGGTTTATACTTGTCATGATATATTTGACTTGATATCTTTGGAGGTCATACTCTTTTGTTTTGCAGGACCTTGTTGGTGGACAGTTTTGGAGGAGCAAGCCTAGCTTGGGCTTCCATGGGGATTCAAGCCCATGGGTTGGATGCCAAGGGCCCACATCTCGAATGAAAGAGACGTACCTTTGGAGGCCTAGAGGAAATCATGCATGGCATGACATATCCCTCACATGCCAAACATTTTACCTAGGAGAGGAAAAACGCCATCTTTTGGAGGCTTGACGTCACCGAGAGGGGTAGGGTTTGGTGGTGATGGTGTTGTTTGATGATATGTAGCACATTTTGAAGGAAGGAATATTGAGGAGCATAAAGAGAGGACTTGGATGAATGATAAGTGGCCTTTGGAGGCCTAACCATGCATATACCTACCCAACGACTTCTTCAAAGTGTCGAAACGTCCCCTAAAGGGGTGACGTCACCTTGTTCTAGGGTTTCTTTTATGTAAAAGTGAACTTAAAAGTGAATTGTTTAATATTATTTTGTTGCAAGGGGTAAGATAAGGGTTTTGGACCCCTTATCTTATGTTTTACCCTTGATAATGTGGACAAACTATGTCAAAGACAAATTGTATAAATAAAGATCATGAAATCACATTTTGAATCATAACTCTCCCATTGTGAAGAGATAAGGACTGAAATTTCCACTACCCTTGAGGTGTTTTTCTATCTTGTGCTATGATATGGTGTTTCTTTGGTTATGGACTTGATGATGATGCACTAGCTCTTGGAGGTCATTTTCTAGCTATTGTGGTGGTTTATCTTGGCATGCTATGGTTTATCTTGTTGCTATGGGATTGGTAAGACTTTTTACTTGTGTCTATCATTTGTAATTCAAGATAAAGGTTAATTTTTGTAATCCTAGGTAGGGAGTATAAGTGCATACACCCCTACTTTAGCTCCACCATAATTTTCAAGCATAGAATTGTTGTTTTGCAAGGGTTTGCTAAGGAAGTATAAGTGCATACACCCCTTAGTTTTTAAACCCTAGCTAGGTTACTTACCTTGTGGAATAAGATCATTTATACCCCCAAGGAGGTAGTAGCTTTAGATCTTTTATTTTGACCCCATTAACCCATAATCGAAGGCACTAGTCGTTGCATTGGAAAAATAAAGCGTTGCATTGATAAATGTGAAAAGTTGATGTTTTAAAGTTCTCTCACTTGGACATTGTTCCTTGAGCCCTAGGCTATCTTCCCTCATTGAGGCATCCTCTTTCATCCACTAAAACTTGTTGTTCTTACAAGAATAACCTACAGCCATTAGGGTTGCATAAATATAACACTCTAACCCTATATAACTCCTAAACTAACCCTAGAAAATGTCTATAACTTTGTCGTAACAAACTACTGACCCTAGCACACTTTTTGAGCTAGTTTGAAGTGATTTTCATTGGCCGATTTGTTTTTTATAAGGCTTGTTTTTATATAGCCATAAGGCTGATAAATATCTCTGCAGTAAGATTTTTGTGAGAACCTTGCTTTTGTGTTAAAGTCTTGTTTTATCATTGTTGAGTTAAACTAGTCTTCACTAGCTTGTGTCTTGCTTATTCAATTAGAATTTTGGCACTTATTTTGCATCCCTTATTATCTTTTATATGCTGATATATATCACTGATTATTTATGCAATTAGGGATAGAAATATTAACTTGCTTGTCCACCTAACATACTGCATTATATACTTGGTTTTCATTGTGCCTCAAGCATGTGTTCTTCTCTTGGAAGATCACTCAAAGCAATGGAAACCCTAAGCCTTTCACAAGACTTGTTACCAGGTTCCCTTTACCATCTAGAATTGACCTTTAGGGGAATCCATACATACATCTCATTTTCCATCTCAATCCCCCCTAGGATCACCGTGATTCCCCCCTTGAGGTGATTACCTCACCTCTAAAGTGACGGGAACACCTGCCTAAGGTGACAGTGGATAGGTTCTTTCCTAGTTGTCTCCATTTTGGTGGTTGGGTTGGGATTTTCCCAACCTAAAACTTGTGCGATAACAGACTTACTTTGAATGTTCTACATCGGTTTCTTTCAGTAGTCCAGTGCACTGACATTGAGTTCACTATACTTTACTAGAGGCGACCATCACCCAGTTGTGGAACTATGTTGGTGTTGTAATGACTTCTCTCTATGGCCCCTTGTTCAACTCAAGAGGGGGTGTTGGAAGTATTGGTGTAAAATGTACATGTGGCCATACCCTATTCATATGTATCATTATGTACTTATGTGCATGGATAAGGTACACTTTATTATGTTAGTGTATTACTAGGTGTGGTTAACATTGACCTAGATAACTTTGATATGCAAGGCCAATAATCCTCTTGGGGAATGCTCCCTACTTATGTAGACCTATAACCTCTCTTAGGAGGACTCCCTACCTGAGTTATATATTGTCATGCTAGGGATGGGCAGAAATCATAACTCCACGGGATGATTATTCCATTAACATGAAGCTCAATAAATACACAAAGATGCAATAGTTGGTCTTCTCCGACATATGACTCTTACTATCACCTATGACGCTTCATATGTACATTATTATTACAAGTAACACAACCACAAAGGATTATGTGTCCAGCATTCCCCCCTTAATCCAAAAGGGTGTGTCTGAGTCCAAGCATCATTCTTAACTACTCATTTTTTCTCTTTCAAGTGCTTTAGTGAAGATGTTTGCAATTTGCTCATTTGTGGAACAATGTCTTAAATAAATAGTCTTGGCCTCTACATGATATGAATCATGGGATAATTTGTGTTGACGTGCTTGGTTCGATCATGGAATATGGGATTATTGGCCAACTTGATTGCAGAAGTATTGTCAACAAGAAGAGGAGTAGAATTCACTTGTTTCTCCTACAAATCTTCAAGTGTTTTCTTGAGCCACACAATCTCTTTTGTCACTTTTGCAGTTGCCACATATTCTGCCTCTATTATGGAATCTGCTAGAACTGATTGTTTGTGTGATATCCATGAGACAACTATTGATCCAAGACTCATGAGATAGCATGAAGTTGATACTCCATTTTCCTTATCCCCATCAAAGTTTGAATCAAAATATTTGATCAGGTTGAAATCATCCACCTTAGAGTACATGACTCCAAAATCTTGATTTCCTTTCAAGTATTTTATTATCACTCTGTAATTCCCAGAGGTTGTTAAGGGAAGAAGAAATTGACAAAGGTAACTTGCCAAAATCGCTTTCGAAACTAGAATCTAGCCCTGCCAGTTTCAAAGAGGGATCTCTCTGTAGAATTTAGATATGTTTGAATTTTAGATATTAGGCTAGTTAAAATCATTTGGGTTTATTTGTTTTGTTTATAAATATTGGCTGAAATTATTGCATTAAACATCCATTGGGATATGGGGTATGTATTAAAAATTAAGTTCAGATACAATTTTTATAATATTTCTTCATAGGGAGAGGTAGTGAGAATGTTGGATCTATTAGAATTAAATGTGGTGGAAAGATAGAACAGGTGAGAGATTCAACCAAGCAAAGAAGAAGTTAAGACTTTCTTTACTTAATATTAGATGAATAACATGTAGATCGCTAAAGACCAAAAACGGAGTGCACGAAACAAATTGTGTTCATTAACTTCCTTTAAACGATTAGAAACAGAAAACAAAATGATTACAGAGTAAGATAAACATTAACAGAGCAAGATAAACATCACCAACATCCAAATGCAAGAATCCTATGAATAGCCTTTTTATTACTGGTCAATCTTCTAAAAAATATTACAAAGATAGATCCTTGGGCGCAAAAATCAACCCTCAATACTTCTAAGTGAGAAGTATTTATACAACAATTACATTTGATCCTATCATTAATGACTAGGATATGGTGGAGGAAAAATCTAACTAACTAGATTACAAATTACAAAATAATAGGACTATTGATGATCTGTTCGAATCCTTGGTGTTGATTATGAGGAAAGTAGTTGGTGATTCATCACTTTGACTTGACTATTCCTCATGCTGACTCGGATGTCCACATCATCTCTATTCGATTAAATCACGTACGTCTTCCCATCTCTTTTGACTAGGGATGGAAACCTTGAGTAACCTTATGTATGTTTCGTCCATCTCAATGTACTTGGCAATGGTAGGCTTTGTGATAAAAATGTATTTTAACTCATGTCGGATTCTCAGGTCCAACTGTAAAGTTTCTAAGAAAGCCTTGCCAGTAATGCTCACTTGTATGCCTACAAATTTAGAACCATATTTTTCTACTGATAGGATATTTTGCTTGTAGTCAGACAGAGTGATGAGATTATCATTGATCACTAGTAAACCTAGAAGTCCCTTCTTGTGCAGTGAATCAACCTTGATGAAAAATCAATGCACCCCAATGTCCATTGTCTGGGATTTATCCTCTAATTGTAGCATCAATCATTTCTTGGTCAAAACTTTCTTGACCTCAAGGATGGTCTCTGTCCTATCTTCAATTTCCAAATCCTCTATCTCTTCTTTGGTCTTGGAATTTAAGAACCTGGTGATTTTAGTGGCCTTTGTAGGACTTTCTCCCAATTCTTCCCTTATCTTGTCAATTACTTGTCTGGCTCTCTGCACCAGTTCATGTTGTTCAAACACAATTTGTATGAGTGGCCAAATATCTATCATTGACTTTATGATGTCCATACATATGTTTTCCTTGGCTTCTGACAGTGTCTTGGCCATGAATATCTCCTTCTGCAACTTTTGTATTTCTTGAGTGAGTCTCTGTGATTTGTGCATCTCTGTGTTGTAGCCACACTGGAACATGGATTTCAGTTTCTGGAGGTTATTAATCTCTTCTTGCAATCTTCTGATTTCTTCTCCTTGTAGAGTCATGTCCTCCATTGACTTTGCCAATTTCTCATATGCATATGGAACTGTCAATGGAATGGCTAATGGAATTTTTGTTGTTGTGGTTGTTGTGGTTGTTGTTGTACTGACTCCTATGAAAGGAATTGCTTCCAGTGGGATGACAGTCATTGTCATACTCTATTATTTCTCTTTAACTAACTTATCCATCTCGACATCCATCTCCTTAATATGTGCATTCTTCTCCATTATTAGTTTCAGCATCTCCTCCTTGTGGCCTTCACTCTCAACCATTTCCTTTGCTTGTGAATCTTTGATGGCTGGGAGTTTCAGTTGTTTCCTTAGAGATGTTATGTCATCATTTTTCTTCTTCAGCAGTTCCTCGACTGCTTTAACATTGGATGGATCATAGCCAACTTTTAGTACCAGCTCCTCAAGATATTTGATCTTATTATCCTTGGCTAGAGAGGATATATTTTCTAGTTTCAACTGATACTGGACATTGTTTAGAGAGACTTGCAATTTTGCAGCAGTCAAGGATGTATTTTCCAGGGTGGAGAAAATCAGCTCCCTAGTTTTCTTGTGCATGTCTATTTGATCATCTGCATGCACCTCTTTTACATCAAATTCAAATGTTTCCCTCTTGTAATCAGAAATTGTCTTGGGATGAGGAACCTGTGCCTGCAAGAATCCCATGTGCATCCTTCCTTTCTCTGTGTCGAATGCAGATAGTAACCTGTGATGTGATGTAGATTTATGCTTCCAAAATTGTGCATAGGTGTTGTTATTCAGCAGCTCATTCTTCTGTTTGATCAAGTATAGTATCTGCTTGTTTTTTGGATGAGTAAGTAGATACTATGTGTTAGCTGCCTGAGAAGACTGATGAGTGTGGTCGCTCCATAATTATGGTGGACTGAGTTTCGTCCTCTCTAGATCTATCAACAATATGGCTATTTTTGGTACTCTTCCTGTAGACTTGGAAATATTTTGTTGATACCTCTGTGACTGAAGGAGAGACTTATTTCCTAGATCTCTTCTTTGTTTGTACTTGTGGAGTGCTGGTATGTGAAATGTTGGCAGGTGAAGGTTATTTTTCTATATCTAACAAAGTATTTTCTTGCCACTCTGACTGATTCATGAACCTTTCAATTTCAGGCTTTGGCACATGAGCATAAGGAGAGATCTTGTTTTTAAGCCTAGTTTCTACTATAATGCCATAGGGGTCATAATGCCATGAGAAACTTAGGATGAAATTCATTTATTTTAAAAGGTTATTGGCTTCTTCCCCTGCTTCTCTGTTATTTCATATGAATGAACCTATCTGGCCTTTGATCCTGAGATGTTGCTTCTTCTTGAATGCCACAAAGTGAATATCATCATAATTGATCATCTGTCTGATATATTCCAAGGTGAATATCCTAACAGGCAGGCACTTTGGCAGCTTGTAAGGAGGTAATTCACACCCATAGACCCTGATTTCTGTATGGTCCTAGTAAAGGTACCAGTACCCTGTTTTGGCTAATTCTGACAGGTGCAGAATCCTCTGGACTTCCTCATTTATTCTTGGTTTTGTTCTACTACTGAACATCCATACCAATGGATGGTAAAATTGGTCAATGAATTGTTTGAAGCTAAAATTAGATGAGTTATTCCTCACTATTGATGTCCAAGAGGTTACTCGTTGAGGATTACCATCTTGATCCAACTTCTGGAGGGAGAAGGAGAATTTGTCTGCTTGGAAGAAAAGGAACAGGTACACCAATATTGAAGAATACCTTAACATACCTTCTGTGGAAAACTTGAAAATTTGTTCATGGATGTTGTCAGCCAGAAACTGGTTGTAGTCAATATGGATAGTAGATTTCTCTTCAGTGGAAAATATTGATAGGAAACCCAAAATGGGTTCATCTACCCACTCATCTGAATAGTATACTAGCAAGAAACATAAGGAGGAAATGATCTGGTTTCCTTTGACTGAGAAGATGGAATAGTGATATGGGAGATTCTCTTTAGGCAACTGTGTGCTTTCAGGTAGGAAGAGTTCAAATATTTGAGCTCTCTGTGGGAAAGACAGCTTCTGATAGAGCAGTCGGGATTTTAATGGAGAAGGGGGAGGTGGAATCAGATCTGGGTATCTGTGGCGTTTGGTTTATCATTTCAGGGGTGATGGTGAACCGAGTTTCACCAGACGAAGACACAATGGCCCTTTGGCTGGGAAGGTAGTGAGCTTGACATTTCAGTGCGAACTCAGGGAAATGGTAGGTCTGGGGAAATAAGTACAATGGGAGATTGGACTCCCAAAGTCCGATCTCGTCGCTCTAGTCCAGGAATATATTTGAGCTAGAAGTGTAATTCGAAGAAGTCGAATTCACACTTCGGCTATGCAATTAAATAATGTTTATCAACTAAGGGGGTGCGATCTAGGTCGACGAGAGGAGGGAGGAAGGGATTTTCTTTTGTTTCTGTGGATTTATACTTGGGCGCCATAATTGAACAGATATTTGTAAATAGAAAACAATGTTGTATGTGATTACCAGGTTTAATGGCGCTTGTCAACCATGAGCTTAGTGGTGGTTATCTTAAAAATGGGAAATGGTGGCGTCGACTATGTCTGGATCGGTGAATAGTGTCGGAATGGTGAAAGAACGGAGTTAAATGGCATAGGGAGGTGTCCGTTATGGAGCAGATGATGAGTTGGACACGTAACAGTCACGAGGAAAGGCATTGATTGGACAACGGATGGATGGAGGTGACGTGGAGGACATTGAATGGCCAACGGGTGGATAGGATGTGACGTGTGAAAGGTGAGTGGAGTGTGACATGTTGGCAGGGTAGTGTGACGGCGGAGTGCAGTGACGGTATTGATGAGTGGTTTGGTGGTATATCGGAGCGGGGGGTAGGCGGTAAGCGGTAATGAGTGAGAGGGGTCTGAGTTGATGAGAAGTGGACACGTTATGCGGGGCCCGTGGCAGAAAAACCACTAACTCGGACCCCCCCATCGTTAAAGGCAGAAAGGTCGGGGGGGTCGGATATTCACTATGGACCGTTGATTTGGGTGTGCTTTGATCAACCGTTGAGATTAGTGCACTCTTTATCCACAAAGCGCCAAAGTTGTCATATCACCAGAGAACTTAGGATAAAAACATTTTGTGGGTATTTGCTAGCTCCCCTTTCTTTATTTTGTCACCAAGGGGTCAAAAACACATTAGATTAACTCCAAACAAAGGCATTTAATCAACCCTTTACAATCTTTTATTGAAAATAAAACATGCTAACCTAGTTCCTAATCTAATTACCCAGCACATCAACCCAACTTAACCTGTTGGGTCAAAAATTACTCTAACCTAAGACATTTGACCAAGCTTAGACTGTTTGGTCAAACTTATTCACCAACCTATCTAATTTGGCTAAGATTAGACTGTTTAACCAAATTTATTCATTATCATATCTGCATAAATTTAAATAGTTTGATCATGATTAGACAGTATGAATCAAACCAAATTTTATTCCATGGGGTTTTATCTTTTTCTCTTTTTCTCTTTTTATACCCTCTTTTGATTTTTATATTTTTTCTTTTTTTCTTTTTATTTTTCTTTTTCTTTTTCTTTCTTTTCTTTTTTCTTTTTCTTTTTCTTTTCTTTTGTAAATCATTTGCAGAATAAAATATTATTTACAATACAACATAACTAGAAGAAGAGATTAGAATCACCAGGTGATCCTATGAAACATAGGGTTATAACAGTGGCTCCACTTGGGGATGGTGGTGTCCTTGTGAGGTGCCAAGAACCAGCTACCTTCTACTTTGAATCTTCTCCAGTGATTTTCTGCATCCTGATTAGCTTTATTCTTATTGTAAATCTGGTGGTCCAGATCAGTGGTTTAGGGCCTTCTCTTCAAGCTTCAACCATCTGATAAAAATCACCTCACACATGACATAAAAGTAAAAGTAAAAGTGGTTTGTACAATGAGATGAGTGACTAAGATCTTCATTCTAGTGGAACATAATGTTTGAGCATCCTTCCATTGATAGGTCCTCCTACCAAATCTGCTCCATCCCTATCCTTGAGTAAGAATGCATTATTTCCTCTATATGCTTGGATTATGAAAGAGCCTTTCCACAAATTGTTGAACTTCCCATGCTTGCCCTTGTCTTCATTTCTAGAATCCCATTTCAGTACTACATCATCCAATTTGAAATCATCGTCCTTGGTTCTTTTGTCATAAAAAAAATTTATGCTCTCTTGGATTACCTGGGTCTGGTTATACACCTCCTCTCTGGACTGTTGGAGTTGTATCATCTAATTGATCCTCCTTTGGATGTCATTAGGCTCTACCTCTACTTCTTGTAACAGCTTCATAACAGGGACACCCAAAGAGGTGGGGAAAACATCATCAGTTCCATATACCAACTCATATGGGGACATACCAATTGATGTTTTTGTAGTCAGCCTGTCAGCCAAAAGTGCATGAACCAAGTTGTTGTGCTAAGATTTCTTATTGTCCTCCAGCATCTTCTTTATAATATTTACCAAGATTTTATTAGAGGACTCTGTCAATCTATTAAACTGAGGGTAATAGGTTGTAGGGTTCCCTAAAGTGATCTGATACTTACTGCAAAATTCTATCATCTTTTTTTATATGAAAGTTGTTGCATTATCAGTGATAATCTTCCTGGGGCATCCAAAACGAGAAAGAATGTTATTTTCCAAGAATTTTATAATCACAGCATCTGTGGCTTGCCTGGAGAGTAGAGCTTCAATCCACTTTGTGAAGTAGTTTGTAGCTGTGAGGATCCATTTATGTTGACCTGAAGAAGGAGGGTGAATCTCCCCAATTAAATCTAAACCCCATTGCTAGAATGGAGCTTCAACCAAAATAGGTTTCAAAGGCAAAGGAAAAAGTTTTTGTTTTCCCTCAAAGATTTGGCACTTGTGACAGGAGGTTACTATTTTATGGACATCTGCAAACAAGGTGGGCCAGTAAAAACTAGCTCTAAGAAATTTGTTAGCAATAGTCTTCCAACTTAAATGCCCGCCACAATATCCTTCATGGAACTCCTGCAATGATTTGTCAGCTTCATATTTCAATAAACAATTAAGTAAAATGCCTCCAGCATCTTTCTAGTAAATATTTCCATTCATAATGCAATATTTCAAAGCTTTAAGTTTTAAGAATCTAGCTTTAGTCTTTGTCGGACCAAGAGGAGCTTGCAAATTATGCAAGACAAAGATAAGGTCTGCGTACCATGGATAATTTGAGAATACCTCTTTGACATGTGGAGTCGTCTGCTCTTCCTGTTCATCAACTGCAGCTAAATTTTTTATATCTAAAGCATGAAAATTTGATTCAGCCATTAGTTTGGCCAAACCTTGACCCTTGATCAGTTTGGTTGGTTTGATTTCTATATCATATTCAAGGATCACAGCAATCCATTTCCATCTTCTACCATCTGGGTTATCCTGAGTCGGAATATCTTTCACCGTTGCATTAGGAACATAAGCAATGGTATGTGAATGGAGAATGTAAACTCTAAAATCTTTGATTGCTTTTACCAAGGCAAAAGCTCGTTTCTCCATTATGTTGTAGTTCAGTGCAACATCTCTCAGTGACTTGCTGAAAAATGCTATAGGTTGTCCATGGCCTTCACTGTTTTTCTGCAAAACGACAGTTGCAATGGTGTGTTCAGAAGAAAAAGAGAATAAGTACAAATCTTTAGTAAAATCAGGATTGATTAATACAGGGGCTTGTGTCAATGCCAGTTTCACTTGATCAAATGATTTCTTAGATTCCGTGTTCCACTTTATTTTTATAACTTTTTTAAGCATGTTTGTTATGTTTCTGAGGAGCTCTTCCAAATTAGGTATGAATCTTCTCAGAAAATTTATTTTCCTAATGAAGGACTGTAATTCCTTAATGTTTCTAGGGTGGGCTTACTTCTGGATGGCTTCGATTCTGATGGGATCTATCTTGATTCCATATTTAGATATAATGTGTCCTAGCATTTTTCCCTCTTCTAAACCAAACAAAGTTTTCTTGGGGTTGAGTGAGATTCCAAATTTTTTGCACTTTTCAAAAACTCTTATGAGATGTCATAGGTGTTCTTCATCAGTTTTTTAATAGATAATTACATCATCCAAGTATATGACGATAAACCTCCTGAGTTCATCTACAAAGGCAATGTGCATTGCCCTCTGGAAAGTGGCACCAGCATTCATTAAACCAAAGGGCATTTTCACATACATGAAAGTTCCCCAGGGTGTAGTGAAAGTTGTTTTCTCTTGGTCATCAGCGTGGACAAGGACTTGGTTATAGCCAAAAAAACCGTTTAGCAAAGAGATCCTACTAGCTCCAACTACCTTTTGTAAGATATGATCCATCTTGGGCAGAGGATTGTTGTCTTTAAGGGAAACTTTGTTGAGGTTTCTGAAATCAATGCAGAGCTTGATTTCTCCAGTCTTCTTTCTGGTAGGAACCAAATTAGAAACCCATTTTGAAAATCTCAAGGGAGCAATTATTTTGGCATCATACATTTTCTTTATTTCTTTTTCTATCAGAGGCATTAACTTTGGATTGATTCTCCTAAGTTTTTGCTTGAAAGGATTATGTTCTTCTTTTATAGGGATTCTGTGTTGTATGATACTAGTGTCATAAGACTTTAAATCCTCATATCTCCAAGCTAAGACATCTACAAATTCCTTGAAAAGTTCAATATATTTATGTTTTTGCTCGGTAGGTAAAGATTTGGATAGCTTAATCATTTTTGGTTTTTCATATGTTCCTATATTACATTCTTCAACCTCTTTTCCAATAGGTTCGATTTTTGGCTTTTTTGCTACATCATTGAAATCAAACAGTTCTTCTAAAGGAACCAACCCTCTAGGTAAAATATTATTCTTCAATTGTAAAATGTCGTCTTTTTCATTTATTTCTTTTGAATCTAGTTTATTTACACTATCATCTTCTAAATCTAGTTTATTTACACTATCATCATCACTATCTACATCAATATTTGCACACTCAAAATCATTTTTAAATTGCAGGAAATCAGCAATCTGTTCATCGTTACCAAACACTTGTCAGTACCTGATATTATTTGGGACAGTCGGTTTGCATTTCACCTCTACTGTGTATTGGAGATTTGGATGGAAAGGCATTTTACACGAGGCTACCGAAGTAGCTAGTCCATCTGCAAGTATGTTTTGGCCTCTAGGAATTACTTGGAAGTCAATTTCAATGAAACATTGTAGAAAATCCAAAACAACATTTCTATAAGCTCCGAGTCTAGGATGTTTGGCAGAAAACTCACCTTTGATTTGTTTAATGACAAGTTCAGAATCACCTCTTACCATAATCCTTTTGGCACCAAGTTTCTTCAACAACTTCAGGCCGAGCATCAATGCTTCATCCTCAACTATGTTATTGGTGCACTGAAAATTTAATTTATACGAGTGGCTTTCTGAATACCTTGTTTTATGATTATGCACCCACACCCCAGCTCATGCTCCTTCTTTACTGACAACTCCATCGAAATCCATATTCCAGAGAGGGTATGTTGGTTCATCATTTTTTGTTGTCTCTGTTTTACTTTCCTCGGTGATTACTTGATTTTCCTCCAAGCTAGACGCATCATCTTCTAATTGTGCAATTTGAATGTCCAAGTCACCATCATTATATAAAATGAAAGAGTCTAGGTCAGAATGACCAGAGTACAAAGGATATTTATGTGGCTTCTCTTGACTCATGACCATGTATTTCATCAGAGTCTCTCTATACAATCTTTTATGTTGATTAAACACGAGGATGGTGGCATAGGACATGTCCAACTGTAAAGTACCCTTTAACTTGGCACCCCATGATCGAGATAATAACATACCATATTTTGGAGGAATATCTGCCACGACAATATCCATCACCATGCTTTTAGCTAGGATTTGAGCTAGGGTAATACATAGGTATTTGATCAGACCTATGCATTTAACCTTGATTGATTCTAAAGAGTATAAGTCCTTGTAAGCCCTGGTGATATCAAGCCCCAATTTCTCCATCACAGCCTTGGGCATAAGATTGTGAGAAACACCAAAATCCAGCATAGCATTGTGTAATGTCTTGTCATGAATATTCAGACTGATGTAAAAAGGAGGAACAGAACCATTGTCAGTTTGTCCCTCAACCTCAGGACCAAAAAGCATCTCAGGTTGATCATCAACAACATTCATAGTGTCTGCGCCTACTCCTAGTTCTATGTTTAATGCTTTGATCGCCTGTGATCTGTAAACATTTTTGTTCATTAGTTCTGTCAAAGGAATAGGAATTTTCAGTTTGGCCAATTCACTTTCCAAGATGAAAGTGGTAGAAGTTTTTCTTTGGCTCTAAAATTCTGATTTATCAGCCACATTTTTATGTGTAGTAGTACTAGGCTGACTTGTGGATGCAACCTCGGTTTGAGTTGTCCTTGGTAAAGATTCGGGAGTTCTTTTTGCAGGAGTTTCTGGATTTTTCTTCTCAAGAACTTTCTTAGGAGTAGTGTCTGAGTTTTTCTTAGCTTCAGCAGCTTTCTTATTTGGGTTGTCATTAGATTTCTTGCTTCTCAAGTTGTATTGTCTGTGGACTTCCATTATTGCATTTTTGAAGGCTTGTTGTTCAGACTCTTCCTTGTTTACTTCAGTTTGTTAAAGGAGAAACAAGTCATGTTCTTTCTGAGTAAGAAAGATGGAATCGTTATCGTTAACCCCCATGAGATTTATGTGAATTTCGTCCAACTCCTCAATTATCTCTTCCCCTTCATTAACATATTTTTCTTGAAGAAGTGGCCTAATCTGTTGATCAAAGCCTCTCTGTTCACTTTGGTCTATGGGATCTCTTTGTCTGATCTAGGGAGGGTTCCTTCTGAAATTTGGATTTTGAATCTGAGGAGCAGGATGGTTCTCTCTAGGAGGATTTCTATCTCTGATTTCTAGTCTTTCCATTAATCTTCCCACAGTTCTGACCAAATAATCAATTCTAGCATCTGAAGTAGAGGTGGAAGGTTCTTCTTTAATGGTAACTCTCCTTTCATTTCTCTGTCTAGCTCTCCTAGCCAGCAGATTTTCTTCAACACTTACAGCACTCTTTTGCATATCTTCAAGAGTGGCAGAATTTCTTTCTCTCGGTTGGTAGGACATATCAGCATCGAAACCATCAGGGAACTTGATTAAGGCCAAGCCTTGAGGAGGTTTGATATCAGCAGGAATTGTAGTATAGATATTATTAAAACGAATGCAATAGTCTTGAACCGTTTCCCCTTGATTTCTTTTGATATTTTAATATTCTGATAAAATTTGGAGAGGGTTTTTCTTTACCTCCCATCTATTGAGAAAGGTTTGGTGGAAAGCAGCAATATCATCAATGATAGCAGCATGTAATTATTTAAACCATTTTTTGACCTCGCAAGTTAAACTTTGTGCAAAAATTTTCATCTGGACATCTGCCTCATCAACTTCCTACAAATCGAAGAAATCATTCATTTTATCCACATGTTGTTGTGCATTAAGGGTTCTGGTACCATCAAACTGAGGAAGTCTGGTTTGATAGTCCTGGGGCATGCCATGTAAGGGAGAAACTAACACCAGGGGAGCATATCTCGGTGCCATGATTGGTGGGGGAGGTTGAATGACACCCTATTTGATTGGTGGGAAAGTGACAGAAGATGTGGAAGAGACAGGGTTGGGAGGTATGGACTGAGTTACTTGAGGATTGACAGAAGCTGCAGTAATAGAAATGCCAAAAAGCTCGACAAACTGTTGAAAATTGGCTTAAGACGAAGCTTGATCTAGATTGGATGCTAGATCTTATAGTTTCTAAAACTCTTGAAGGATTCGTTGATCAAAATATGTTCTAGGAGAGAGTCTTTCAGGGGTTTTAGGTTGGAGGATGGTTTGATCTAGTAATATTTTGTCCACAAAGCTATCTGATTTAGTTCTGAAAAGGCTATGTTCAAAAGGTAGGTCAAACTCAATGTCCTGGATTGAGATAAGCTTATCTGGAAGAGAATTGGCCCTAATAAGAGGACTGCTACTCCCTTGACCTTCTACTGTGTTTCTTTTTCTGATTAATTTTTCTGGATTATCTACTATTGTTACAGGTTCTGTATCAAGATGAGATCTAGTGTGAATTCTTTTTGGAGCCAAAACTTTAGACTTTAAGAGATCTAAATTAATATATACAAAACTTCAACAACCTCTGAACATTTATCTCTTTGAAAGTTAAATCTGTGATTTGTTCAGAAATAAAGTTTTCTTTATCTAGGGAAGAGAAAT
>ML856373.1:0-14292 GCA_009831015.1 Picea engelmannii
TTGGATATGGAAGGGATGTAAGCCCATAAGGAAGAGTGATATCTATAGCTGCAAAGCCAACCATTATGAGCATAAATCTCATGCTTGGAAAATTTTGTTTTCCTGTATAAAACAAATTTGACACTTATGATTGGAAATGGTTATAATGATATCTCATGATGACTATATGTGTAGAGTACAGATGAGATGTTGGATATGGAAGCTAGAAAGCATGGAAAATTCTATTGTTGGGACACGAGGACCCTGTGGTAAGCCATGATCACCCTAGAATATTTTTTGTTGTGGTAACACATGCTAGAGAGTCGCCTTGGCTGTAAGACTCGATAAAGTCTCTAGAAATATTCTTGTGCAAGAAAGCCTTGGTCAGGAAAGATGGATTTCCTAAGGGATTGTATATCAGAGAAGGGGATTCCTGATCCTGGGCCTAGAAGGTGAGTGACCACAAGGAATAGGAGACTTTGATATCTCTTGATTGCGGTCATGCACACAATGGGTATGTCAAAGGAAAATAGTGATCCAAGTTAAAGAGACAACCATATGGATGTAGATCCATCAACTGCACATATACGTATTGTACTGGATTATGAAAATGCACTCTTAGAGTATGAGAGAAAATGAAAATTTTATGCACAAATTGTGAATTGATATGATTTCTGATTTGAAATGTTGTAGGAAAACGATGAATGATGAAGATCTAGAAAGTACCAGACTATGAGAGAAAAGAAGGTGATGTTGGAGAAACTGAATGACGAGGGAATAGAATGAAGAAATTTTAATGGACTTGTTTCAGCTCGAGTTCTGGAAGCCACAACTCTGAAACTTCTTGGCTGAGTGCACTGAATCCCTAGAGAGAAGTGGAAAAACATGAGGGAATGCATGGCAGAGAAAGGGGTTCATTTCTTTGGGTTGTGCAGGGATGAGAGGGAAAGAGACCTTGTTGGTTGGAACTACTCCCAAAAATATAAATTATGAGGATCATTATACATGTTTTGGGCCATAATGCCTATGTATACATGTTTAATTTTAGGCCAGAGTGCATATGTATATAGGATTGGTTTGGATTGCCTATGTGGATTAAGGCCAGAGGACCTAAATTTGTAATGCTAATAACATTGGAATGGTGTTGTGCACTAAGGACAGTCCCAAAATAAGGGTAGGGGGATGTAACATCCCAGTTATAATGCATTATGTGATTTTGACTTAGGTTGGTCAGGCGGTAAAGTAAAAAAGGGGCTAAGGTGCCTGGGAAATGTAATACTTCATATATATTAATAAAAATACATCACTGGTTGCAAGACCAACAAGGACAAAAGAGATAGGGGGCTGTGATTCCACGAGAGAGGGGGCTTGAGGGGCTAAGTCTTTTTATTATTATTTATTTACCCATAATTGGTTTTATGGAGAAAAATGGGTTACATGAGCTTCTTAGGGGGAGGCCATGTGGCTCTTGTCTTCATGTAATTATTTAAACATCCCTTGGGGGCTATTTTGGGTTCATTATTCACCTAGTTCATCTTCTTCCCCTTGTCCTCTTGTTATTCTTTCCTATTCACTCATTGTTTCTAGTTCGTATGCTCTTGTACTAAGCATGGAAACGAAATGCAAGAAGAGGAGAGACATTGATGAATGCTTGTAATAATTATTGAGCATTCCAGGAGGGAATGGATGCCTGTTAGCATGATATTTATGGAAAATTAGATAGAACTTTCCACAGGTGCAAGTCCTGAGAGTCTTAGCAGGGAGATTCTTAACCAGAAGCATTGGATCCTTGGAAGGAGATGAACAACCCGATGGAATGTGTGGTAGAGAAGGGGGTCCATTCTCTTGGGGTTGTGCAGGATGGGTAGAAGAGAGTTGGTGTACTTGGATTGTTGTAAGTGTTGAAAGGCATGTGATATGTTGAGTGTTGAGAGGCCTGTTAGTTATGAGACTGATGAAAGTTTAGATTGAAAAAGCCACAGCTAAGAATCCTTGGAGTTTCCAGTAGGGATATTTTCTAACCAATAGCACTAGATCCCTGGATAGAAATGGAACAACCTTAGGGATTGTATGGCAGAGAAAGGTGTTCATTTATTGGGATTGTACAGGCTGAGGGGGAAAGAGAGCTGGAAATTGGGATTTGTTGTGAGGTTGGGAAACTTGAGAGCTACTTAGCCAACTGTTGTGTGTTTAGACTTGGCCTAGGAACTGTCCTTATGGATGCATATCCCTATCTCAGGGGTGACATGTTGTTGAGAGTAAAAGAACAACAATGTCTATGGTTGGGAGGAACATCCTTGGTCTGCAGCCAGTTGGTGAAATTTTAATTGCAAATATAAGTTCTCTCTGTGTTTTTTGTGTAATGTTTATTTTCACTGTGTATTTAATTATCTCTGAGATATGTATTTTTAATGTGCATGTCTACTGCCTATTTGTTGTGCATGGAATGTTGTTTATCTCTTTTATGTTGTGGCATGGATATTTATTAATGCATGTGGTTCTTTCATGCTTTTTCTTGGATTAAATATTGTTAGAATTCGAGATCCATTCAGAGAACTGAGTCTTGGGACTACAATGTACCTGAATTGCTGGTGGATGGTTTTGTTGCAACCAGATATAGTGGCATAGCCCCACCTATGGGTGGATGGGTATGTTACACGAACAAAAGGTTGGTTCAAAAAATATAAATCAAATGACTCAACCTCATCCAAATCAACCCTAGTTACAAGTTGGTATTGGAAATTGTTGGGCTCTAAGGATGTCTAAAAACAACCTTAGTTTAACATTAATTTATCAACACGAGGATTCGTCTTTGATCTCAATAATATCAGCAAAGTCTATGTAGATAGCTTGTAGAGGCTAAAATCATGTAGTTAAAGAAAACCTGAGTTTATCCACAATCAAGTTCCTCAAATGTTCATTAAATATTCTGAGACTAAGATCTTACTTAGCGGAATTGAAATCTGATTACTAACACGCTGTGAATGAAAAGGAACTAACTAATTAGCTGAATTCATTTAATTAAAAAATAGTAATTGAATCTAAGTAAAGACTTGCAGAATTAACTATCAACTATGAATCAAATTGCTAGAAAGGAAATAGCGAATTACTCTATCTGTGGAAAGAAATAACAATTGTAATCTAATCAAAAGGGACAATAAATGTAACTTAACTTATAGGAACAACAATTGTAACTTTAATTGAAAGGAACAACAAATGTAACCTAATTGAAAGGAACAACAAATGTGAATCTAAGTAAAAGGGACAATGTGTATGAAAATGTGAGGAACTGTCAAACAACAAACTACAATAATGGAAGTTGGAAAAAAAATCATTAACACTTGAGAGAAATGTCTATCTTCTGTACGCAAACAACATAAAATCATTATCACACTTATGCATTCATCTTAACTATTGTAAAACATATTTGAATCACAAAACATAAATCAAACTGATACAATTACAGATCGAGACAGTAACTCCTTCAGACTGGGCCCTTGGTCCTCAGAAGCACTGCTACTAGAAACTCATTATGTAGAAATGGTGAAAACGTTCAAAGCTTTTATTGATTCCATAGCTGGTACAACATTTACAAAAACTTCTTGTGCAGAGCAATTCTAAGTTATGAATACTTGGATGCAATTCTTCTATATCCTTTCAGGATCTATTACCCTCTATATATTACAATAATCTGGGTAAATTAAGCCATCCTGAGGATTGAGAGATCCTAGTGATTGCTTTACTATTATAAAGTGAAAATATAGAAAACCAGTCATCTTCAAATCTGCTTTGTGCCAAAAGTCCTCAACCTCTAATAGCTTGCGCATCTTCAAGATCTCCTTTTCTATCTCGGGTTTAACAACATTTATCCAATCCTGTAACAAAATCAAACAATTGCAATTGTATTTTAGAATCTTATTTAATATAACTTAAATAATAACACTAGAAGACATATTAATCATTTTCTATCCTATTTATCCCTAATTACCTGAAAACTCTATCAAGATTATATCATGAACTGTGGGAAAAAGGAAGATATTTGTACCTTTTTCATAACCCAACATACCCCCCAACTTACCTTCGTACATGTCCTCATGCAAGTTGAGATATTACATGTAAAGCAACGATGTTGTAAGGAGGAAAGGTTGGTTCACTAGGTCTTTTGAACTCGTTATTTCTGTTGAGCTCTCCAAAAGCAGCATCCTCCCTCTTGTTATTAATTTGGTAATCTTTCTAGAGGAAACCAAAGGATAGGGGGATTTTATCTACACCCAATCCAAGCAAGTCTTTCCTCCTGGAGCATTCTGGAATACCTTTCCACTTTGAAGGTAGCTGCAAAGAAATTCCTGGAACCAAAGGGTTCCCTACTTTTGGCTTCATTAGAGGATGCATCCCATCTCAACTGGGAAGAAGCAAGAGATTCTTCTTTGAGTTCTCTAAAATATATGATGCTTGAACGTATAACTTGTTGATGGATAGGGGATAAAGAGTCCATGACCCCTCCCCTTTTCATGAAGGTTCTATGTCACATAATGGCTAGGAAATATTTTGGAGGCTCCCCTCTGATCTAGAGATCTAGCCTAGTTTCTCTATTTATAAAATTCTTGTGAGCTTTTCCCCATTTGACCTGGTTCTTAGTGAAGGACAAGAATGCCTAAAACTGTATGTCTCAAATAAAGGAACCAGGGTTATCTTTTCTGTCATCTTCCAAAATGAATTCATGGAAGTATAATTCACACAGAAAGTATTGTACCTTCTGTTCCTGCTCTGCAAAACATGAAATAAACTCAAGTATTTTTGGCCTTGACCAAGTTTTGAGGAACACTTGGTCATATTTGACTGTTTTTTGGACTTCAACAGCTTCTCAAAGATGGAGCACAATGCGAAGAGGAAATCATCGAAGCTAGACCCCTTTGTGGGTCCTTTTTGGGTTTTTAGGTTAATGTAATGGGAAAGGGATGTCGTCCTGTGGGTTTACCTGTGCTTAGGCCCACTTTTGTATGTATAAGTAGATGTGAAGTAGATGTGAAGTAGGTGTGATTGCTTAGTGCAATTGATAGTGCATCTATGTGATGTTGAATAAGTTCTCCGTGCAAACTGTGTAAGGCTTGCAAGGCTAAGTGCAAGTTACAGTGAGGTTGCTATAGGAAGCTAAGTGCTGTAACGCAAGGAAGAAGGATCTAGAGAGTTGCGCAGATCTTCTGTCCTATGCAAAGAGGGATTTGGATGGCTCTGTGCTGTAACCTGATTAACTGAAGCTAATAAAGAAGAAGACTTTGTGGACGTAGCCCTAGGTTGGGGGTGAACCATGGTAAATCTGTATGTTGTTCTCTGTGCCTCGACCTGATGTGTTTGTATATTCCTTTGCTAAGTTCTTTGATGTGTTTATATAGATCTATTTATGCTTTTTGATTCTGATATATGAATGAATGTTAGATATGGTATGTAATATGCTTAGTGCTTGATCTGCCGAATCTAATCTATCTTGTTGTGGCTAAGTGATGAATTATCTTAGATCTAAGTACATATTGCGATTCTTTGTGCTATCTGCGAAGTATCATAAGGGTTGAATATTGATGAATAATATATGCTAGGTGATTTCTAAGTGTTATATTCACAGATATGTGTCCCAGCTAAGGTTCCAGACACCTAAGTCTTGCAACCACCCCTGCCTCTACATCAGGTGAGAATTCATCTGCTTCGCAGGTGTTTCCTAAAGGGCCAGTAGTTAGGGTTTTGTTGGTGCACTATTGTAGCATTAAACCCTGGGTCTATCCCTGTGCCAACAAATGGTTCCATTGCCAGGACCTTAAACTATGATTGTTGGGAACTGAGAAGAAGAAAATTTGTGCAAAAGAAAGCTCTATGAGTAGATCTATTGCCCTAGAGCGCAACTTTTTACTTGACTTGTGAAGATTTATGCTAGGAATAAGGTCAGATATGAAGAAATGAAGATTAGATTCAATGAAAAGAAGCGAGATATGAATGCTCTGTGCTCTAAGAAAAGTAAAAGTGGAAATTAATGAAAGAAAGAGGCCAGATCCACAGAAAAGAGGCAAGATCTGTAAGCTTTGTTCTCTAATAAAGGTAAGAATAGTTAAAAGTTCTTAGATCTAGAAGCTTTGTGCCCTGTACAAGTAAAAGAAGTGAAAATTTTTGTTTCTAAAGTATGGATTTAGGTATGCTTGATAGATTTTGTCCTAGCTTGAAAACTAGGGCATTGTTAGATGAAAGAATGTTTGATATGAATAGATATGATAAGAATAATGAAAGATATGTTATACATATGCATATAAATAATTTTTGGACTAACCTATGGATGCACGATCCTAGAAAGAAATTTTTGCAGGCTGACCATTATGACGCTAACAAGTAGTACAAGAAAATTTGGGGATCATTGAAGAGAAAGAGAGGATTAACTCTTTGTTACAGTTGTAGAAGACTAGAACATCTTGCTAAGGAATTCCCTGGGAGAAACCCTAGTTGCCTCTGTTATAAGGCTATGGACCATGAAGTACTGGATTTCCCTAGAATGATTGATAGACTTGAAAATATGAATATGGAGCAAGCAAACTCTAAAGGAGATCAAGAGACTAAGATTATAGAAGAACCCCAGAAAGAATAAGAGATTATGTTACTGAAAATGAAAGAAACCATGGATGAACATAAAGATGCCAGTTTGTCAGAAATCTTCAAGGAAAAGGAGAAAATCGAAGTAAGAATAGGAGAATTTGACATTGATTGTTCTCTGGATGAGGGAACATAGATGAACATTATGATAGAAAGTACTTGGGAAACCATAGGAAGGCCTGATATGGTTCCTTCACTAGGAGAAATAGGGTTGTTTAAAGGAAAAATGGTAACCCTATGTGGTAGGATTACCCAGATAGCTATGAGTACCCATGCAGCTTCGACAGAGGAAGAATTCGAAGTTGTTAAATTTATTGAGGACCATGCCCCATTTCCATCTTTGTTAGGCAAGATCTAGATTTAAAAAGACTAGGTCCGAAGAGTAGAAGAAAAGGAATCCCTAGAACAGAAGAAGAAAGAACTCATGGAATTTATGACTAGAAGGATCACCTACTTGATGGAAGAACAAGAGAACAGATCTAAGCTATTAAGCACCAAGGACTTGGATGTTAAAGAAATAAGAGAATTAGAGGAACCATAGAAGACCGAAATACCTAATCCATATGATGAAGAAGTATTACCCTTGGATCTGAAGAAAGAATCTCAGCATCACGAAGTGACTATGTCGAGAGAAGATAAGAATCAGAATGGAAAAAAGATGACCGAGACAAAGCTCAATGGGAAGAAGGCTAGGAAGCTAAGTAAGAAGAGAGCCAATATCGAAAAGTTATAGAAGATTCCAGAGGAAACTTCATAGAAGGAAAAATCACAGGCATTGAGCTTCACCGGGATATCAAAACAACAACCTATGGCACTTCACTGTGGCAAAGCAATATAGTGATTGGATTGATATACCCATTCGACTTCCACCCCATATAGACAGAAAAGAATTAAATGATCACCACCAGACCGTTGGACCATGCCATAATGGATGGATCAATGTTCATGGAAGCTTCATACTCGTTACAAGTAGACCATTGACGAATTTCCTATTTAACTCGTCGCGCCGTGCCCGAAGAACACTTTTTCTAATTGAAAAGTTGAAGCCCGCAGAACTAGTGATTATCTATAGTGATCATTTCAAGTATATTGTTCATCCTAGTGTAGTATTTTGAGATCATCGTGACCCCAATTATCTTTCCCTAGTGCGTATGTCTGATGAGCTCACCACACTTGAGGAATCCCTCACAGAGGTCCTTCTCGATTTAATGATTGAGAGATTCATGTCGGAAGGAAGAAAGGTCCTTCTCGATTTAATGATTGAGAGATTCATGTCGGAAGGAAGAATGTCCATTGGAGTCCAAGCATCATTGACGAGAGGAGTGCAAGCCTCCCCAACAACTGCTCGAGAAGGAACATCTCGAGCTGATGCAGAGAGAAGAACTAAGCATAAGGATGATATAGCCAACACGAAGTTAGTGCCATCCATCCTACCAGCTTACACACCCCCTCTGAGTAGTGATATTAATAGGGAAAGTGTCCTTAGAGACTTTGAATACACGCTAGTCACTGCATATCTACCGAAAGGAGTACGCACCTACCGCGCAGATCAAGACAAGGTTACAACGTTGATGTTTTGCAACTTCAACCTGGGGGACCGTAAAGTTTACAACATGCTCACCCCGTATAAGTACTTGAAGAGAACTAAGGGAAATAATTCAAATCTCATCCCTCAGCAATGGACGATGAACCTCACACAATCTACTTTGCTCAACGTTATGATAATATTGCACTTCGACAGACACCAAGAGGTGAATGCTTGTGTAAAATTGCTTCTTTCATGTTACCACGGAGGATACCTGTGGTTAGAACATTGCATAACTATTGATATGACGCTGATCAATAGGATCACCGAGCTTAGCATGTAGGGCCTTGATCCCCATGAGTACTATCCAGGAAAGACCGCAGATTGTGCTCTTGCGCAGAAGATCAAAGAAGCCTATGGCGATGTTGAGAAAGGCATGAGAGGATACAAGGTAGATTCTACTGAAAATTGTGCAGTTTGCCTTGCATGGAAACTGATCGTAGGAAAGTTGGTACGCAATAATTGACCAACACAAGTATTTGGATTTGTAGTTGACCTCGCAGGAAAGTGCACA
This sequence comes from Picea engelmannii, assembly GCA_009831015.1. Lineage (NCBI taxonomy): Eukaryota > Viridiplantae > Streptophyta > Pinopsida > Pinales > Pinaceae > Picea > Picea engelmannii. Next base: position 8,709 of record ML856373.1, read on the forward strand.
GAGGGACTACAGATGAACTGGTTGAAGTACCTAGTGAATCAACTGGAAATGGATTGCGGAGAAGCCCAGGATCAGGGGCATGAATTCCATTTTAGTTGTCTCCTAATACTGATCGATTTTGTTGCATGGGAGCCACCGGAAGGTGCAACCTTCCCAGACCTTAACCCCTTTGAGCCACTAGCTGCGAAGTTCAGTACATTATGGTACTCGAATGACATGAGAAAGCAATGACAATCGAATGTCATTTTCCATGTGTACTATAACCAATTGAAAGTAGCGATAAGGAGTGAACCTCACATAACCCCGAACACTTTACAAAGATTCTGACCTCTGATAAAGTTCAGTGTGGACCACCACTTTATATACATAACCCCATGCACTGATGAGCACCAAGAACAACTTTCGTCCTATTATAAGCTGTCAGAAGAAGACCTGGAAGAGATCACCAAGGAATGGTCGGTGAACCTCCTTGTTTTAGCAAACCCCATATAAATGTATGACATTGACAACCCCAGAACTACATAGGATACACTTGGGCCCAGTAAGAAACAGAAAGAAAAGACGATGAAGAAGACTAAATAATTCTAGGATGTAGACAACCTATCTATAAGGATGGATTCCATTACACCAGATGAAGAGGGTGATGATGAAAAAGGTACAGAAACTGAAAAATAGAAAGTCGAAGTACCACCGCCTAGGGACGAAGAAGACTCATCGAAGAAAAGTAAGGTCTCACCTCTGAAATATTCCTCCAGAAAGAAACCAAGAACCCCTTTAACCAAGATCCGAAATGCCCTCACATTGGATGAATTTGATTTCATTGTTGCAGTAGTCAATGATGCTTCAAAGGAAATCATAGAGAAGCATGAACAAATGTATAGCCAAATTGAGAATGCGCTCCAAGGAGTATAACAAGCACTCCAGTCTAGCCGAGCAATATCTACTGCACCTCTACCAGAAGGAACAATAGAAGTGGGAGATGAATTAGTTCATCTCCGTAAGATTCCTGATACAGTCAAAGTACACCTTCAACATGCTCAGGAAGAAAAATAGCAGGCCACCCAAGCCCTAAAGAAAGAACAGGAGGAAATTATTGAACAACGCCAAGGCACACAACAAGAGAAGAATGCTCTCCAAGCAAAATTGGAGGAAGACAGAGCGAAGATCTAAAAAGAAAAAGAGAAGCTTCTCGCAAAGTAGATAGGAATTGAAGAAGCATTCAACAGAGCATTTCTCTCTATGATCGTCTTAGAGTAGAAGGCCAAAGAGCCCATAGAGCGCCAAGTGATGAAGCTGGCTGAATTTATTCAACAACGTGAACAAAGAGTCATGGAATTAGAGCTTCATACCATACCATAGACTCCACAAGAAGTGTGCGAACAACGAGAATTGAATGCTCAGAGCGCAGTCGAGAGGATTAAAACACTTGTTGCAGAATGTAAATAGCTAAGTAGTAGAAGCGCGGAGATATATGAACAACTATCTAAAGACCCAGAGTTGAAGAAACTGGAGTCCCAACTCCAGGAAGAAAAGATGCATGTAGATACATTATGGGTGCAACTCAAGCTCCTATCACCCATCGAGAGGATGAACAAATCCCAGGAACAATGCATTACACAACAACTCATTCTTACCATGCAAAACAGATTGATGGAAGTCACCTAGAAACTCCAGCCAAGCCAGAAGGTGACCTACCTACTGTTTGAAGAAATTGAAGGCCAAGGAACACTACTAGAACAAGTAGTTGTTACAGTCGAGCAACAACTGGAAGGACCTATCAGTGAAGCAGTTGTTCGAGAATTTTCTATGAAAGAAGAAGTAGCACAGAGACAAGTCGAAGCAGCTGAAGCCAAGCTCAAGACCTTTGAAGCAAAGTTACCTAGAATTGAGTGACTCGGGACGAGTCACAGGTGAGTGTTGCGGGCATGTTGGCCTTGACCAAGTTTTGAGGAACACTTGGTCATATTTGACCGTTTTTGGGACTTCGACAGCTTGTCAAATATGGAGTGCAAAGAGAAGCGGAAATCATGGAAGCTAGACCCCTTTTTGGGTCCTTTTTGCATTTTTGGGTTAATGTAATGGGAAAGGGATATCGGCCCGTGGGTTTACCCACTCTTATGCCTAATTTTGTATGTATAAATAGATGTGAAGTAGATGTGAAGTAGGTCTGATTTCTTAGTGAAATTGGTAGTGCATCTATGTGACGTTGAATAAGTGCTCCGTGTGAACTGTGTAAGTCTTGCAAGGCTAAGTGCAAGTTACTGTGAGGTTGCTATAAGAAGCTAAGTGTTGTAATGCAAGGAAGAAGGATCTGGCGAGCTGCGTAGATCTTCTGTCCTATGCAAAGAGGGATTTGGTTGGCTCTGTGTTGTAACCTGATTAAATGAAGCTAATAAAGAATAAGACTTTGTGGACATAGCCATAGGGTGGGAGTGAACCACGGTAAATATGTGTGTTGTTCTCTGTGCCTAGACCTGATGTGTTTGTCTCTTCCTTTGCTAAGTGCTTTGATGTGTTTAGATATATCTATTTATGCTTTGTTCTTCCGAGATATGAATGAATGTTATATCTGGTATGTAAGATGCTTAGTGCTTGATCTACTGAATCTAATCTATCTTGTTGTGGCTAAGTGCTAAATTATCTTAGATCTAAGTACATGCTGCGATGCTATGTCCTATCTACGAAGTATCATAAGGGTTGAATATTGATGAATAATCTATGCTAGGTGATTGCTAAGTGTTATAATCAAAGATCTCTTTTCCAGCTAAGGTTGAATACACCAGAGTCTTGCAACCACCCTTGCCTCTACCTTGGGTGAGACTTCATCTACTTCACAGGTGTTGCCGAAAGGGTCAGTAGTTAGGGTTTTGTTGGTGCATTGTTGTAGTGTTGAACTCTAGTTATGCCCCTGTTCCAAAATGTAATCGATTTACCTACTCTAATGGATTTCACTCTTAACAACAGGTAACGTTCCAACAATAATAAAGTATAATTGGTTGCAGGAGCTCTTCAATTGATTGCATCAGAGTAAACATCACAAATCTCTTTGATTTTCTCCAAATCTTTTTCAAATTGGTTTGGTATTTTCTTTGTCTTTTCCTAAGCTTTGGTTAACTCAGCATAAGTATCATGCTCTTTAATTAAGGAAATTGTCTTTTCCTAAGCTTTGTATCTTGCTCAATTTCTTGAACATTTTCCTGTAAGGACTGTTCTTTAATTTCCTAAATTTCTTCATTCGTTTCTTGAATTTGTTCAATCATTTCCTGAATTTATTCAGGTTGTCTTGTCCGTATTCTTCTCCTCTTCCTCTCAATGGGGGATTTAGGAGAAGTCGTTGCTCTTTTCCTCTTTCTCGTTAATGAATTTGCTTGTGAGGTCCGAGTCTCTGTAATTTGGATAGGGTCTGCCTCAACTTTGGATTGAGGAGGTGGAATTTCTATTTGGGCAGTGGCCTACCCTTCCTATATCTCTTCAATTTCCTATGGTGGGTCTTCATGATATAATTCAGGTTGTTCCAGTTGTAGAGGTCTATTGGCCTCGATAAGATTACCCCAAGTTAATTGAGTTTGAATCAAGGCCTTTTTTACTATCAATTTAACTAATGCATGGTGGTTGATGATAGTAACAGGATCCTTGGCCTTCTATGTTCTTATGGAAACCTCATTTAACATGGAATTTTGAAAAAATGGTAGATTGATTACTAACCGTTGTTTGAGTGCTACTAGCAGTTTGAGGTAGCGTGGTCGGATTACATCGTATCATCCATCAAAAGTGATGTACCTCTAAATTAACCCTGCCAGTTCTTTCCATTATTCACTGAGAGTGTTGGGGTTAAGTCCCTTTCCCTTTTTATCCAATTCTTCTCCAGGGTCTACGAAAGATTCTACAACTTCTTTGAGCACTGTATATCCTCCTGTCCATTGAATGCCCATGTTAGGGAGACTTTTAACCTCTGCTATGATTTTCGAATTAACTGGAATTCGTATGTCTCAAACCATGTAGATTTCTCCCTGCAAGTTTTGAAAGAATTCAAGCGTGATGTTCATATCATATCCTTGCAACCAATTGAAGTACTCTATCCACCCCAGACGGTGTAGGATTTCTCTTATATGCTCTGTTACCTGTAGTAATGTTGGCTCCCTATGCACACTTCAACCACCCATATTTCTATGAGAAAATGAGAACAACTATCATTCCTGGTTGCAGACTTGGTTAGACCACCTTGGAGGAAATATTACCAAAAATAGAAAATGTCATAGAACAACAAGTTTATAAAAATGTGGGTTTTCTATTTATTACAATCATTACTATCTTATCGGAAAACATGTCAAGCATCCACTCCCCTCATTAATGTAGAGGTCGACCTTGACCGTTAGTGTAGGAAAATGTAATGAGTGTAGGTATTTCTCGTGAGAGGTAATAATTGCGTCGTCGTCGCTGATGGGGACCAATCATGTATTATTTTCAAAAAGAATATTTAATGGTAATCATAAATGATAGTCCTCTTTCATGGGAAATTCGAATTTATTATACCTATGCTCAATTTTTTTTTTAAGGATAAATAAGCCGAATAAATTAAATCTGTTCATTTAAAAATATTGCACATATCATAATGTTGTTACTTTTCCCGAGTTATTGAATATAACTGAAATGATAGCCCTGTTATTGATTAAAGGAAATCTAGAGACACAGAGAAACTTGGTGTTTTTAAGGTAAAATTTCATACCATAGGCAGAGCCACTGCTGCCAGCAGGTGTCCATAGCCTCAACAAGGTTTCCTTTTAACCCATAGATGAGCCTGTATCCTTAATAAATATTTGAATCATCTTTTCCCAAAAATACCACTATCCTGGTTTGGTAGCTAGATGATGATAATGCCACTCACTAGATTGTAACTCAAGTGAACAAGCCAGCTCGTGATGAGACCCCTTGTCCTTTGATGAAAAAAATGTCAAAGGCCATTTTAACCATCTGAATAGGTAATTTTGGAAACCCCCCATGAAAATGTATTTTTTCTTGAATCTAAGGCTAATTAGTCATCAAATAAATTCATTCAATTGTTATGGGTCACTTTATTTCAGAATCAAGTATTGGATGGTCTTTTAATGTCATGAGTTCATTATAGTAACCCGATCACTGCTGCAGAGCATGACATATTCATTTTTCTATGAAAGACAGGTCTATGTGATAAGATAAATCAAGAGTATAGAACATAAAAGAGTTCTAATTGTGTTCATTACAGTTATCTTCCCTAGTTCCTATTTCCCAAGTGACCTTCATAAAACTAAAAAGAAAAATTAACAACTCAATTAGATCTATAAAAAAACTATATACAATATGTACAGTGTCAACAAAATTCATCATTTATGGAGTTGGAGTGGCTGGGTTACCTTACCAGCCAACCAAAATCTGAACGATAGGGTCCTTACTTATTTCCTGGTAGAAAGATTCTTTTGAAGGCGATTGATGGCAGAGTCGTAGCCGGTGTCCATTGACCAAAAATGGAGATCTAGACTTGTCGATGGTACTTAAAGTGACTATTCCATTATCATGGACTTCATTAATTTCATATGGTCCCAGCCAC
>ML856373.1:28020-42082 GCA_009831015.1 Picea engelmannii
AGGCCTCTTCGAGGGGGAAAACTCCAATCGAGAAGTGCTCTGTTACAATAATCTCTAAGCTAGGGTTCTATACCCTCAACCCTTATTTATACTAAATATGTCTATTAAGAGAAGCATCTAAAGGAAGATCCTTCTAGAAGCGGAAGCTTCTATTAGGTCTTCTTACATTTGCCTTATTCTATTTTATTGAAAGGCCTTATTAATATTGACCTTTACTACTTCTGAATACATTGATCTACCTATGTGCGGGTTAGTACCTTAAAAAATTCTTTAATCCTTTATTTTGAATTATCATTTTCATCCTCCATCTCATCAACTGACACTTCCAAGGCACCACCTGTAGCTATATGAATCCTTGCAATTCTCAATGGTAGGACTATGTTCAGGTTAAATTATGACTTTGTCTATCCTTTAACTTTTTTTCCTTTTGAATTAATCCTTTCAAATACTAATTTCTTTGATTCTTTATCAAACAAAGCACTATGAAGAGTTAAGGATTATTCTTCAAAGAAGACTGGTTCTTGTGTCACCAATTCCACTATGACTTCATTGCTCTCTTAACTTCTTTGTTCCTCGTCAGAAAACTCTATATCTTTGATGTTCACATCCAAATCCATGTCCTCAAGGGAATATTCATCTTTGGGGATGACATCATCTACTTCATGTTGATTTGATTGTGTTTTTCTTTTACTATTTATTTGGAGCTTATGAGGCCTTTGAAAATTCCTTTTAGTAGGATCATGGTCATCTCCACAACCAAAATTTTCAGTTAAAGATATATTTTTATCTTGGGTTACAATTTGATGTCTTTGATTGGGTGTGTCTCTTCTTTGAGGAGTACTTTGAGACCGTGTTCTTCTTTCATTTACAAAATTCCCATGTTGTCAATCTGATTCATTAGTGCTAATAATAGTTTCAAGAGATCCAACTCAAACTACTTCAAGGTTCTTTCCATCATCTTCTTCTTCTCAAAATAAATAGGTATTCACATAGGATACAATGAAACCCACAGAAGTCACGCGATTCATGAAATATTGATTAGGCTTGAACCCTTTAATTCCATTTTCCACCTTTGAATTGAACTTAACAAATTGGATTTCATACTCATCAATTGTTTAAGCATTCTTTAATGTTATTTCACCAATTTTCCAAGAAAAGGCAATGGATTATTTTTTCTTCCTTTTATAAAATAAATGAGCCCAAAATACGTATTATGTGCATTGTTCTATTACAAATATCTTACCTCATACATAAAAAGGAATATAAACTGGGCTTTCTTGAGAACAATAAACCTGGATGACACTGTAATGTTGCATTTCTTCAAAACTTCCCTTTTTATCCATAAAAGTGGTCACTTCTAGAGAAAGTCTTGAAGTACCAGGTCCAAACATGAGTTTCTTAAAAGAAGAAATAAATGCATTATACACTTCATAGAAATGATACATGGCATTTTTCTTCCACAAAGCAGGGTACCGTGTTTGAACTAGGTCTATCTTGCAGTTGAACTATTTTTCTAAACACAATCCTTTGAATACATGACAGTATGTGATGGAAAATATTAAATATGCAAACATGTCTAACTTCATGTTATTCCTAAAATTTGATAATTGGAAAGATATTTCACCAGAAATAATTTTTGACCAGTCAAAAATCACTTTTTGATTGATAGAAAATATAAAATATACAAAACTAAACGAAGAATTGTAACAATTGATTCTTATCCAACAACCCTAGGAAAAATCCATGTCATTTCTTGATATGATTTTTTTAACTGTCTGACCTGTATGGTTGATAAATATTCTAGATTTTTTGCTGGGTCGTCGAGATATTTCTACAAAAGGTCCCAACCACCATTTCTATATTTCAAGAACTCTTTGGCTTTTCAAACTTTAAAAGTCATCAATGGCTCTGGTAACCTGGACATTTTCTTGAAAGTAGAAGGTTCTAGAGAAATTGGGGATTTTCCTTGCAACTGAATAATTCTTTGATTTTTTTCATATTTATATACACGCCATGAAACTAGCACTGTAACATCAAAAACCTATGAAAAACACCTTGCTTTGGAAATTTCTTATGTCCAAGCATCATTATAATTTATTTATGAAGGTGGCAATGTAGAATAGTATTTTTATGCTCTAGACCAGTGAAATTTTAGATCTTCTCATATGAATGTATTAATAATATCTTCACAATACGTCTCTTTCCTTTTGGTTGTCATGCTTAAGGATTTGGTGGATCATGTATAGTATTTTGGAATGTTAATATCATAGTAGATATTTTTACATAATATACCTTGAAGATAATTTTTTGAAAGGATGATTAGGGATAATTTAATTTGAATTCGTTGAGAATAGTCTCAAGAAAGTCACCATTAATAATAACCATTTTATACTTAACCACTTGGTTTTTCCTGTAGAAATCACATTTAATATTACTTGGAGAGTGTGATAAGAATAAATGAGGATTCATCGTGAAGTGAAGAAGAAACAAAAGTATAAGAAGAAATAATGGAGTAAGTCCAAATCCTTGGACCTACAGTAAAATATCAAAAAATGACTAAGTATCAAAAAGTGGATAGATGGTGGGCAATAAAAACTATTTCTTAAAAATTGTGATATCAACTTTGCTCCCGCAATAAAGGTTGAATTGGCTCAGTATTGAAGTGTTGAAAGAGAAATGAAATCTCAAGAAATAACCAAGTATCGTGAAGTGGACGGATGGACTAGTTATCTGATAATCAAATGAGATGAATGACTAAACTCAACTCGTGGTGAAAATTAGAAAAATTTCCAAGTATAGTAAGAAATGAGGATGGATAAACAAGGCAGTGCATTTTGTTGATGACATAATTTTGGACTTGCAGGTGAATACATAGTGAATATGCAAAATACTTCAAAATAAACTAAGTATTGGTGCATTATGGTTATGGAATAACACAATCGATCAATTTAGAAGAGGAAAAAGTTATAACAAGACTCATGAACCCACGAGAATGTGGAAAAATGTCTAAGTACAGGAATGAGATATACAAGAGAGAGATTTATAAATGACTAAGCATATTTTAGGATCAACAACTGGCTCCACCTTTGAGATAGAAACCCCCTTTTGGTTACTAAGAATTCAAAATCTCAACCATTTGGTATGGATTTAGTATGAATAAATAGATTGAAAAATATGTACAGGGAAAATAAAACTATGTACATAATGAGAATGGAAATTTTCAAGAGAATACATTTTTGAGATGTTTCCCATTGACTAGCAACATTTGCAATGTCCCTTTCATATATTTTAGATGTTAATTTTTTTATCCAAGAATTTTTTCAATAATGTATGGACCAACCCACAATGCTTCAAACTTTGTATGGAGAGCTATTTTTTCCTTGGCTTTGTTCCACAATAATACTAGCTACCCCTTTTGAAAGTTTTTGACCGACGTGATTTCATCAAAATGTTTATGTATGACTTGTTGTGTAACATACCCCAACTTAATCGAAGAACATTATGTTGGAAGATCAGTTGTCATTGATGTCGACTATGGAAAATAGATCACAAATCAAAAATCTCATAAGGGAGGAGTGCTACAAAGGAATCTCTATTGGGATCAAAATTCCCACAGAACCAACGAAAGTTTATGTTTGTAAACAGTGAAGAGATCCTCATTAAAGTTGGGATTATTACATTTGTTAGATCCATATTGGGAGTAAGATCAACTATTAGATCGAGGTAGAGACAAAAATTGAGAAAGATAAGTCCCAATTGTCAAACCGGGAAAGATTAAAACCATCATATCTATATTTCAAGTATAACCAAAGCCTTCAGATCGAACTGATCGATTTTCATTCATTGATCAAATCCAATCAAGAGATAGAAATCTTCAGGACTCCAGAAATTTTCCACTTTAGATATTATTGGAGACAAGGAAAAGGCATGAAATAGTGAAGTTGTGAAATCTCTGAAATCCCTCTAACCGTCAAATCAAGGAAGAAATTCAAGTCAATTCTCAGTCATCTAATTGATTATAGTGGAATTACAGGGTAAGCCACAGATTCCCATAGTCATGAAGTGTCAAAGCCTCAAAATCCCACCAACTGTCAGATCAAGGAGGAACTTCAAGTGAATTCTAGTTCGTCCGATCGAGTATAATGGAAGGAAATGGTAAGCCATAAATTCTTGGACTCTCGGAGTACCAAAGTTCCGAAATACATAAATATCGTCCATCTCAACACTTTATTAAGTCATAACCGTTGGATTAAATCAGTGGAAGGATAGTGTAAGGGGGGATTTTCAACTAAAAGTAAGTAGTTAGCATTACTTTATGACCACTTCAGTAGGTCAAACTCTAGGAGATTTGAAGTATTGTAAAGGGATAATAGCCCAAAGGACAAAGTCCAGAGGACTTAGTTCTAGTCCCCAGTGACAGGTTATGATCACATGGGCAATGAAGAGCCAAAGTGTAAGAAACTTGGATATTAAGCGTCATATTTATCATCTGGTCACAATGTTGGGTTACATGGAGTAATCACATGAAGAATAGGTTCTTAAGAGGATAAGAAAAAAGGACATAGCTCTCGTTCATAATTATCGATCATGTGGATTTGTGACCAAATCTCTATTGCTGAAATCGATGCTTCATTTGGCAAGTTTAGAAGGAGGTCGCAACAATAAATCTGAGAAATTTTCCTTCAAATAATCATCTATACCATCCACCTCACACATTTTCTTGGGAAACAATCTCTTTGGGATATAATCGGGCATGTTCTGCACAAAACCCATGTCGTAGAATTTTAAAATTCATTTTCATCACTCGATAATCGTTGTACAAAAATCACTGTCTAATTTGGTGTTTGAAAATCAATTAATAAACAAACATTTACCATTTGTGTTAATTAAATGAAGAGGTGCAATATTTCATTATTAAAAAGACACAATGGTTCAATTTCATACCTATTGGAATACTATATAACCATAAAGGTATGGTGAAAGAAAAGTGTTCTTTGGGTCTACATCATAAGATCATAAGCAAGTGCAGATTCCAAGGAAGAAATACGAAGATACTTATGAAGTGAGGGTGGAAGGGAGGAGAAAGGAAGGATTAGTATCATTTGCTAAGTAAAGTTTTAAAAAATGGAGTTGATTCTTATTGGGGTTGGTACCCTAAAACAAGGGAGTTGGTGCTTCCTAAGGTTGGTACCCTAAAACAAGGGAGTTAGTGTTTCCTAAGGTTGGAGCCTGGAAACAAAGGGGAAGTTGGAGCTTCCTAGGGTTGGTGCCCTGAACAAGGGGATTTTTGTCTCTTAAAGTTGGTGCTCTAAATCAATCTTCATATAAAACTTGTAATTTGTAGTTTAAGTTTATACGTATTAATTTTATTTACTGAAGTTTCTTGTTGATCAATAAAGTTAATAAATAATTATTTAAAAATTGATAAAATTTATCAATATTGATTCACCCCCTCCCCCTCTCAGTATTGAACTACATTTCCAATAATTGGTATAAGAGAAAGTGCCTTCAGAACAGTCTAATAGCTGGAAGGTAGATTTTGTATAATCCAATGGATAGGCAAGAAGGAATGTCTCCCACCAGAGCACCTTTGTTCAAAGAGAATGATTATGAAGTTTAGTGTGTGAGGATGAAAGGCTATATAATGTCCCTGTGTCATGATATCTAGCAATATGTAGAAGATGGGTACACTACACCTGCTACTCTGTTGGAATTATTGATTTTGTTTTTCCATTGATGGAAAAATGAGTCAAACATGTACAATAAATAGAGAAAAAGTAATATCACCTTGGGGTAGAAGCAATTTGTGATCACTATTGATCACAATATGATCAAAATTTATCCTATGTTCCTAAATCTCAAGAGAGGTAGAATGCATAGTATCCAAGTACAAAAGGATTACCAAAGGACAAGGACTTAAGAGCTTATGAGGGTTAGTGACTAAATATCAGTGAATAAAAGAATGAAAGAACAATTATTAAAATCTCAGGAGAAATAGCGATGAACATATCAGAGAGAAGAGAACTGAAACCCTTCAAGAATCATAAGGAAACTTTTTTATAGTCGAAAAATATGTCAACCGTCAATAAAAACACCATAAAATTCCCTAAAACCATCAGATCGAGGTGAAGTTAGAGACTGGGAAGGATTAAATATCAATCGTCAGATCTGGAGAAGTATCATTATGGATAGTCGGATCAATCCATAATCATAGATTGAGAGATCTTAAATAAGAGTCGTCATATTTTGTGGAGGAAATTCAATTGAGCTCTCAACTGTTAGATCAGTTCGTGATCTATCATGATCATCATATACAACCAAGCGGAAGGATAGGATAAGAAAACTCCATAAGACACAAAGTATTGAAACCCATGAATTCCCGAAGTAAATAAAGGCCATCAGATCTGGGAAATGCATGGTGATCGTTGGATGAGGATAGGCAGGTCCAGTGGTCAACTTCAGTGTGGACCACTTCAGCTAAAAAGAGTCTTAAACATGCAATTCCACCCGAAGGCCGAATCCCCAAAGTCCTAAAGTGAATGAGGGCCATCAGATCTGGGAAAAGCATGTTGACCATTGGATGAGGATAGGTGGGTCCAATGGTGGTCAACTTCAGGACTGACCACTTCGATGAAAAGGAGTTTGAAACATGTAATTTTACCCAAAGGCCAGAGCTCCGAAGTCCCAAAGGTAATGAGGGTTGTTGGATCAATAATTCAGGTGAAAACTAGACCATCTAATATAGATTAATGATCCAAAGGAGAAAAACATATGATAATTTAGAAGATCCACGTCAACAAGGACACGTGGCCCAATCATATGGTGACAAGTGTCAAGGTCTAGTTGGCACTTTAGGTATATGAAAGACACGAATCTAGGTGACACGTGGCAGCCACTCAACCAGTGTCATGTCAATACTGACGTCAACAAGCCATGTCACTCCGGGATTACTAAATTCAGGGATATCTAAGCTTCCTTTATCAACTAATAATCCAAGGTTGGAATCGTGAAGTAACGCTAAACATTGATCCACTTCAGGAGAATTCTCAATCGTTGATCAAGCATAGTGGATGAATAGAGTGAGCATGAGGAGTTAACTGACAGCAAGTAGTGACTGTAGCTTTATGACTTATTCAGTAGGTCAAACCTCCAGAGGGATTGAACTACTTCAGAGTTCAAGTAACCCAGAGTCCCAGAGTCACGAATAGCCTAATACCTAGAAATTGAAAGCTATATTTTTCCTAAGCCTGCAGTCCTAGCTCCTGAACATGTGAAGGTTATTAAGTAGGGAAGTGTTGATACGCACTCTGACAGAATTTGATTTGGGTGAATTGGAAGACTGTGAAGTCTGAACTCACGAATCATCAAAGTCCCGGAGTGAACAAAAAGCATCCACTCAACCACATATTAAGTCTTGATCGTTGATTTGTTTTATTCTCATGGAAAATGTTGAAATCGTCGAATTAGCGCCTATTAGGACTTGCATTTTGTCATGGGTTCTTATCTCATGAGAGAGAAATAAGGATGAAAGAAGAAGCGCTAGGAAAAAATCTTAAATGGATAAGCCCGGGGTTTTTATCCCATGGTCATTTGAACATTGGGTTGAAAGAAACACCTCATACAAAATTCAATTCTCTAAATACATTAAGCCCTGTAGAGTAATTTGATAGAAATTAACACCATAACAATACAGAGAGAAAGTAAAAGCTCGAATATGATATGTTGGAAAACTTAGGAATGCAGTAAAAGCATGGGAATGATATAGTGAGTTGATCCATATTTGTGATCAACTCATGAGGACAAAATTTGAATCAAGATTAGTCTTCTAATTAAATTGAGAAAATTACACAATAATTAATGAATAAAAGGAACACATTATTTATGTTATAATTAAATGAAGAGGTGCAATGGTTCATGTCAAATACACACAATGGTTCAATACTATACCTATTGAAATACTATATAAATAAGAAGTGGTGGTTAATCTAAGTGTGTCTTGGTGGATTATATATATATATATATATATAACGGATTGAATGGAAGTTCATTCTATCAGGTTGGTGCTTGTACAAGATGGGTCTTGTATCAGAGAGTTGGATCTCTCATATTTAGTTGAATTTTAAGATATTAAAGGATTGATTTTATTTGTATTCATTCAAGTTAAATAAATAAAAGATAGATATGTTATCTACTTCATACAGTTTGTATTACACATGTTTGTGAATAATTGATTGAGCTACATATATCTTATTCAGTTAATCCAGTTGATCTATGAAAGTGTGAAAAAGAGTCAAAAGTACCAGACATTGATTCACCCACCCCTCTCAGTGTCAGTGAGTGTTTCAACAATTGGTATTAGAGTCGGTACATTTAGCACAGTTTCAACACTGGAAGGTAGATTCTGAATAAATGGATGGACAAATGGCTCTCTCCACAAATGAACTCCCCTTATTTGATGCAACAGACTACTCTTCATGGAGGGAAGGAATGAAATGGTATATGAAGTCAAGAGGATATGGTGTTTGGGATTTAGTAGTATCTAAACATTGCTACTCAACTACCTCAAAGAACAAATCCAAAACTACAAAAGAAGAAAAGAAAAATAATTCAATAGCATTAAAGGAAATTGAGAATGGACTGTCAGACCAAGTCAAAGAAAATATGGGACATTGCACCTCTGCTAAAGTGCTATCGATCCAGATAGATAATTCTTATCAAAATAAAGAACAAAACAAAGAAATGGATAAATCCAATCAGTTTATAGAAAAAAACAAAAAAATAGAGAAATCCAATCAGATTAAAAAACAAAACTCAGAAACGGAGAAATCAAATCAGATTGAAGAACAAAATATAGATGAAGAGAATTATTATTAAAATAAAGAAAAAAACACATAAGAGGACAATTTCATCAAAGAACTAATGCAAACCCCAGTCATCAACATAGAATACTGCTAAATCAAGGAATTGATGAATACCTCAATATTCAATAAAGAAAAACTATTAGATTTTAAGACTGATGTTATAACTAAATTTGAAGTGATTAGTATGGAACCAGGAAATGGTCTATATATTGACCAGCTTGAATACACAATTATTTGCACTTTTGAAGATTTGGAGAAACTTCAAGAAAGATATGTTGCTACTACAACAGTTAGATGAATCTAACCATGAAGAGCATGAACAAAAGATTCAACTAGAAGACAAAGAAGAAGAAATCAAAAGATTGAAGACAGAAGTTGCTAATCTAATAGAAAAAATGGAAGAATTGAGGACACATGACAATAAAAGAAAAGAAGTACTATAAGAGAAAAAATAAATGGTCATCTGTCTAAAAACTCAAGTTGAAGAAGCTAAGAAAAATGAAGAAGCCCAAAATATCCAATTAACTAAAATGGAATAACCATGTCACGTGTTGGAATTGGAAATTATTAACGTCAAAAAGATAAACTCAAGAACTAATTCAAATCTAATGACTCAAATTGAAGAATCTAAGAAAAATGAAGAAGCATATAAAATCCAATTAACTAAAAAGGAAGAATAATGCCACAGTTTGGAATT
This sequence comes from Picea engelmannii, assembly GCA_009831015.1. Classification (NCBI taxonomy): domain Eukaryota; kingdom Viridiplantae; phylum Streptophyta; class Pinopsida; order Pinales; family Pinaceae; genus Picea; species Picea engelmannii. The sequence goes on from ML856373.1 coordinate 37,579, forward strand.
GGAAGCCATCAAACTAAAAAGGATTCATCTAGAAAACAAGGAAGAAATCAAAATATTGAAGAATGAAGTTGTCGATCTAACAAAATATATAGAAGATTTGAATACATATGGAAAAAATAACAACTGCACATAAGTCTTGGATGATACAGAACAAATGGTCATCAATCTAAAGACTCTACTGGAAGAAGCTAAGGAAAAAGAAGAATCCTTGAATATTCAATTGACTAAAAAGGAAGAAACATGTCACATGTTGGAAATGAAAGTTATCAACCTCAAAAAGAAGAATGAAAAGAAAAAAGAAACTGTCAAATTCCAGAACAACTCAACTATCCTACATAGGATCTGAAACAATCAAAGACCAATTGATGAAAAAACTAGTCTTGGATACAATAAGAAAGAAGAAGGTGGAAAATGGAGCACCATTCAAAACACGATAAAGGATCATACTCCTCAAAATAAATAGGTACAGTCACAAACCTAAAAAAAACCATGAACTTTTTCAAGGAAGGAAGCTATAAAATTAAAAAACAAGAAACATATCAAAAGACAAACTTCTCATGTCACAATAGACTCAAGTATGGAAAAATCTTCAACGATTATTTCTTTTCTTGTAATAACTTTGGTCACAAAGCATTGGAATGCAAGAGTTCTGAAAAGAAAAATTTAGGAGGGTCTAATAACTTAATGATATGTTGGAGATGCAATTATTTTTGCTAGTTAGGGCTTTGTTGGTGCGCTCTCGAGCGTTGAACCCTAGGTCTGCCCCTGTGCCAACAAATGGTTATAATGTTGGGATTGACCTGAAACTGTGATTGCTAGGAACTGAGAAAGAGGAATCTTTGTGCAAAGATTCATCCTGAAACTGTGAAATCTTTGTGCCCTAGTGCGCAGTATTCTACTTGATATRTAAATATTTGTACTAAAGAAAGAAGGTTATATCTGAGAGAAAGAAGCTTGATCTGAAGAGAGAAGGCCAGCCTTGAAAGAAAGGAGGTTGAATCTGTAGAAAATAAGTAGGATCTGAAAGATTTGTKTTCCAAGAAAGGTAAAARCAAGAAGTTTTGATTGAAAGAGGTAAGATCTGTAAGCTTTGTTCTATGTTAAAGTTAAGAATAGTTAAAAGTTCTTAGATATAAAATATTTGTGCTCTGTAAAAGTAAGAAAGGTGGAATTTGTTTTGTTTCTAGAGTATGGATCTAGGTATATCTGATAGGTTTTGTCCTAGTTTGAAAGCTAGGGTGTTAATATATGAAAGAAGATGTGATATGAATAGATATGATAATAATAATGAAAGATATGTTATACCTATGCATAGAAAGAATCTTTGGACTATTAAATGGATGTAGTATCCTAGAAAGAATTTGTTGCAGGTTCTCTCCCATGATCCTAGTGCGTAGTACAAAAAAGGTTGGGGATAATTTAACAGAAAGAAAGGATTAAACCTCTGTTACAGTTGCAAAAAACTAGGACCTCTTGCTAAGGAATTCCCTGGCAGAAGACCTAGTTGTCTCTATTGAAAATCCATGGACCATGAAGTGTTGGATTGCCCTAGAATGATCGCTAATATTGAAGGAATGAATTTGAATCAAGGAAACCATAAGGCAGATCCAAAAAAGGAAGAACCCCAGCAAGAATAAAAGAAGGTATTGATACAATTGAAAGAGACCCTGAATGACCATTGACATGTCATCTTATTAGATATTTTCAAAGAGAAGGAATGCATCGAAGCAAGAATAGGGGACTTCGACATTGATTGTGTCCTGGATGAAGAAAAATAGATGAATATTATGCCAGAAAGAACCTGGGAAGCTATAGGAAGGCCTCCTATGATCCCTTCCCTAGGAGGAATAAGTTTATTCAGAGGAAAGCTAGTGAACCTAGGTGGAAGGCTCGCCCGAATACCTATGACTGTCAATGGAGATTCAACAAAAGAGGACTTTGAGATTATTAAATTTGTTGAAGACAGAGCCCCATTTACCATGCTAATAGGAAAACCTTGGATTGATAGAGATCAAGCCAAATGAAAGGAGGAAGAAGAAATTTTGGAACAGAAGAAGTAAGAGTTAAAATACTTTATGACTAAAAGGATCGCACACTTGATTGAGGAACAGAAGAGAAGATCGCAAATAGTTAATACTAGCAACTTAGATGTTGAGGCTAAGAGAACACTAGAGGATCCCCAGAATATAGAATTATGTATCCTAGACAAGGAAGAAGTATCACAAAGGAACCCTAGAAAATAATTTCAACAGTGAGAAGTAACTAAGACCAAAGAAGAAAAGACTTAGAATGATAAAAGCATTACCGAGACGAAGCCCACTGGAAAGAAGGCTATAAAGTTAAGAAAGAAAAGGGATAATATTGAAAGGTTATAGGAGGTTCTAAAAGATACCTCGCAAAAAGAAAAATTGTAGAATTGGAGCTTCATCGAGACATCATAACAACGACATAGAGTACTTCACCATGACGAAGCAATATAGTCATTGGACCGATATATCCATTCGATTTCCACTCTGAATGGGAAGAAAAGAAATAAAGAGGCATCATCATACCATTGGTTCATGCCATAATGGATCAAACATGAGTTAATGGAGGGTCATGACCATTGTTAGCCAACCGTGAAGAGTCTTCCAATGTAGACAATCTGGAAGCTGTGCAGGATACACCCAGACCTAGTAAAACAAGGAAGTCTAAAGAAGTTCAGGATATAGACAGCACATCCGTTAATACTGAGTCTATGTCACCAAAGCAAGGAGGTGCTACTGAAGAGATTGGTGAGGAAACATCGCATAAGGAAGAGGAGGACCCCTCGAAGAAAAGAAAGGTTCCGCCCCCATAGGCCTTCATCCAGAAAGAAAATGAAAGCAACCAATACTAAGTTCGATACTGTCATGATCTCATATGAATTTAACTTCATCATCGCTACATTGAATGATGCTTCTCTGGAGATTGCAGAGAAGAAGGAATCTAGGAAGGAGGATATGTACAGTCGAACCGATATAGAGCTCCAAGGAGTGAAGCAAGCACTTCAGTCGAGGCGCGCAGTATCCACTGTGACCCTATCAGTCGAAACACCAGAAGAAGGAGATGAGCTAGCTCAACTCCACCAAGTCACGGATTCAGTCGAGGATTGACTTCAAAAATCACAAGATGAAGAAGAGAAATCCATCTAGGGTTTAACACAAGTACAGGGAGTAATTGTAGAACAACGTAGTGCTACAGAACAAGAAAAGAGTGCTCCCCAAGAAAAATGGAATGATGAGAAAGAACAGCTACAACAAGCAAAGGAATAGTTGTTGGTGGAGCAACTGGAGGTAAAGGAAGTGGTCAGCAAAGAACTTATCTCTGTGACATTCATTGAGGTACAGACCGAAGAAAGAATCCCACAATAGGTGGCATAGCTTGAAGACATGATCCAGAAGCTACAACAACGCATTGCAGATCTAGAGCTCTATGTTGTACCCGAAACTCCATAGAAGGTAAGAGACCTAAGGGAAGAAACGTCCTGTAGCACAGTTGGCAGATTAAAATCTCTTGCCTTGGAATGCAAGTAGTTGAGTAACAGGAGTTCCCAGAATTATGAGAACCTCATGGAAAATCCATAGTTACAGGCATTGGAGTCGCAGCTCCAAGACTCAAAGCAGCACGCTGATACATTATAGGCGCAACTGAAGGCCTTGTCACCAGTGGAAAGAATGAAGTGGTCTCAAGAGAAACACACCACCCAAAAACATATCCATATCATTCAGAGTAAAGTAATGGAAGTCACTCAATGACTTCAACTAGTGCAAGAAAAGGCATGCCAACTGTTCACTGATGTTGAAAGCCAAGGAGTCGAACTGGAATAGATCATCATCACTGCAGAACAACACGTATAAGGGCCAGTGAATGATGCAATGATCCAAAATTTTACTGAGAAAGAGTTCGTAGCACTGCAGTAGGTCCAAGTAGCTCAATCCAAGCTCGAAGCATTCAAGGAAGAATTGATCAGGCCAGAGTGACTCAGGACAAGTCGCAGGTGAGTGTTGGGGGCTTGTTGGCCCTTGACGAAGTTTTGGGAGTTTCTTGGTCATATTAACCTATTTTTGGACTTCGACATTTGTCGAAGGAGGAGCAGAAAACAGAGTGGAGATCATGGGATCTCAGCCCATTTTTGGGTCCATTTTGGGTTTTTGGGAATATGTAATGGGAAAGGGATGTTGGCCCGTGGGTTTACTCACACTTAGGCCACTTTTGTATGTATAAATAGACGGATAGGAAAGAAACTAGTAGTCAAATATCAACATCTATGTGATGTAAGCTAAGTGATAATAGATTTTGTAAGTTCTTTGAGCATGACTGTAAGAGGCTTGCAGGGCTAAGTGTTATTGGATAAATCCGTAAGTGCGGACACAAACCGATCTCCCTAGATCCACCTGGATCTAGAACAAAACAAGACAGAATATACCGCTTTCCCTAGATCTAACTATTGAATTAAATTGGAAGTGAGAAGAAGATATGTATC
>ML856373.1:53695-68647 GCA_009831015.1 Picea engelmannii
TTTCAACAACAGAGGTAGAGTATGTTGCTGCTACAGAGGCTAGTAAAGAGATGATTTGGTTACAAAGGTTTATGGAGGAATTGGGAAAGAAGCAGGAGAACACCAAGTTCTACTGTGACAGTCAGAGTGCCATTCACCTTGCAAATAACTCATCCTTCAATTCGAAGACTAGGCATATACAGTTGAGGTACAACTTCATATGATCCACCTTAGAAGATGGACAATTGAAGCTGGAAAAGATACACACTAGCTAGAATCCTGTAGACATGTCAACAAAGGGAGTAACCAAGGAGAAACTGAGTTCTTTCTTAGTTTTAGTTGGTCTTCAAGAATGAAGATGAAAATGAGAGATTTTCCAGGTCGAAGAAGGTTCAGAGTCCAACATATACAACAATGGTGGAGTTGTTGAGATCAGTCTTCAAGTGGGAGATTGTTGGTTGTGGAGCCTGATTATCTTCCTGATTTATAGGTCTTTTACTTTCAACCGTGTTTATACCCCATGAAGTATTTACACCCCAGAAGTATGTACACTCTTCCATGCGGGGGAGTGTATAGGGGGGGTACCCCCTCTGCGGGGTCTGGGGGGCCTATCCCCCCGGCTGGGGGAAAGCGGGCCCCCGAAGCAAAAATTGCCTTGTAAAAGTATATTGTAATTCCATTGTAAATTTGGACCGTTCATTATAAGGTCGCAGATCTAACGGTAGAGATTATGTTAGGGTTTTTTTCCCTAGAAGGCAACCCTCTTTTATGAGGGAAATTTATCGCGGTTATGGATTGTGGTGAATATTGTATTCTGAGAGAGGAGACTATGAGAGAAAGAAGAGGAAGTTACAACGAGTTTTGCTATAGGTTGTATCCCTTCATTTGCTAGATAATAATAAAGGAAGGACCTGGCAATTTCTCTGGTGGACGTAGCCCACACTGGGTGAACCACGTAAATTTGTGTCTCTCTTGTATTGTGTGTCTTCTGTGTTTTGTTTATGCATTTGTTTTATTTTATTGCTCCACGGTCCTATTTTTCTAACATTCGAGTTGCTCGTTTTTCTCCTTCGAACGCTCTAGAATTCTCTTACGTGCAAAATGAATTTGTTCACAATGGTTCAAGAGATTTAAACATGGAATATGTTATTGTGTCGCATCAACCATTCAATTCGGGTTATGAGTGAAATTTCAACAAATCTGATGCTGAATATTTAGAGGCATTTGAACTTGAATTCATCATGGGTTGACGATGGAGGCACGAGTGGTAATGTGTTCTATGAACGATTTCAAAATGTTATTATCTAATCGACGCAAGGGGTATAAACTAATGTGGGATAGAGCATTAATTGGTTCCTTAAATGTCCAAAATCTTATCGTATCTAATGTCGCAAATGCCCCTTCATTCCACTCTTTCAGCTGGTGGATCAGGGGTTGGAATTATGTTGTGAACATTTCCATTGATATCCTCCTGTAAAATGTCTGACGCCAATCAATCCTACCATACAATGTTGATGTGGCAAAGATGAATCAGAGGTGTGACTAGCACCTAGGGAATCAAAAATGACTCAGGATAGAACTAGAACGTATGACCCTCTTACCTGGTAAAGACACTTGGCGTTTGAGACCAATGACTTAATTCACTCATACTAATAGGAGTTGGGAATTTCCTTAAGTTATTCGTTCTAAAACCAAATCCTAGCTTGTCGATGCTGAAAAGTGTCAAGGATTGGCGATCGACGATAAACCTACCCAACTACTCTTGGATCGAATCCCTCGAAAAAGTCTCGATGCCAAAAACACATCGGGGATTAATGATCAGGGATAAATTTATCATGGTCAAAATGTTTGTTGTGATCCTTATTGATTTTCCCTGATCCCGATAAAGTGCATCGAGCATCGACTATCGACAATTTATTTTCATCCTTTGTTAACGTCTATCCTCCTTGTATTTTACTGATGCCGAAGGGGATCAACTATCTCTCGAACCTTTATGCGAAAAACTTACGCAAACAAAATCTTCCTTCTGCTGATGCTGATGAAGATTGTTGCTCGGTGAATGTTTTTTTCCAAGTGGTTCCTTTACTTACACCGAACCTGAGTGCGTTAGGTGTAGTGTTTAGCTACCGATTCTTAATTCAGGTGTCACGAATTTTAGTCATGGGGTTTCATAAGTTTAAAAAAACCTAAATAGGTGATGAGAGTCATGAAAATAAAAAAAGACAAAACATTTCCCAAAATGAAATCGAGTCAGATAGTGCAGAAAACAAGTGGTACCCAAAAATGACAAAATTTGATAAGGATTTTATTTTTGGGTGTGTTGAGTGCTAAAAAAATGGATACTTATTGGGTGAAATAATAATCTATATTCCTCCCTTGGGCTCAGCTGATGAAAAAGATGGTTAAGAACTTAATTGGTTTTTTATCAGAGCTTCTTCTATCCTTGCGTTTGAAATTCCCCAGTTGGTGAAATCGGGGCCTGCTTGTGGGGTTTCAACCTTTATTCCACGTTCGTTTCCTATAACCATGACCCATTCCCTCTTTTGACAAGTGTCGAGTAAATAATTCACTAGCACCTGGCCTTTGAGATATCATCATTCACTTGCTACAGTGTTGCTCCACTACAAGTGAGCGTCCATAGCCTCGACGGAGTCACCCCGATGTCACAGACATTTCTTCCCTGCTAGCGAGTATCCATATCCCTGACAGATTTATCTGCATACCCTCTCCTACTTTGAACTCATTTGATATAATTGATTTTATTTCAGTATAATTCCCTGAGCGAGTGGGAGAGGAGGACGTCTGTTATTTGCAAAATGAGATGGTTAAGGTGACTTTTTTATAGCTTTGTCTTGAGGTACATGTAGTCCTTTCCATCTTACCATATTTCTCTTCAGGTTTTACTAGACCACCAAGAGGACACTTCATCACTTTGCCAAGGTTTTTTATTTGCATAGGTTAGATATAGAACTCCTTCAAAACAACCACAATTCTCCCAATGCTTCTTATGTTGTATGTAAGCATGAATCAGTAACAAAGTTCGTCATATCGCATGAACTAAGTTCAACCACTACCTTTATAAACACAAACTTCAAAAACACAAAAAGTACTATACCAAGAAAAACAAAAAATGAAGAACTCCACAATCATTCTACCTAAAAGAAAATATCATGAAAACACACTCATTTTTTTTTAACAGAAATATTGTTTTAGGGCTTGGCCATTCACTGGTAGGGAGTCGGGTTCCCCCCTCATATTTTGCAACTGATCCATGCCTACCCCAATTTTGTCGGCTACCTGAAAAGGTCTAAGCCATAGATTCTGAAACTTCAAATGTTTTCCCTTTGGCTCATTCGCCATGTCCCATTTCAAGACTAAGTCTCCTACCTCAAAATTATTCTCTTTGGCCTTATGCTTATCAAACCATATTTTAACTATCTGCTGATGAGCAATGAACTTTGATATTTCTTTGTCCCTTTCTTCTTCCATCATGAGGAGCGTATCAATTCTTTGTTGAATGACTGATGAGGGTCGTCCTTTAGAATCCTGAGCAAGTTGAAGAGATGGAAGATATAGCCCATTCGGGAGAATGGCTTCCTGCCCGTATACCATAAATTATGGGGAATTCCCTATAACTTCCTTGGGTGTTACTCTATCATCCCATAAGGAATTATCAAGTGAAATGTGCCAATTCCTCACGTTTTCTACAACTATTTTCTTTTATATCCTCACTAGGTTCTTATTGGTTGATTATGCCACTCTATTCCCCTGTGGATAGTAGTTTGCAGAGTATGTGATTATGATTCCTCTTTCTAAAGAAAACTCTGTCAATAGGGTGGAAGAAAAGTAAGAAACATTATAAAAAAAAAGGACATAAGGTATACCAAACCTTGTTATTAGTTGTTGTTCTATGAATTGGATCACCACCTTTTCGTTCACGTTAGTCAGCGGGACATCCTTTGCCCACTTCCTGACATAGTATGTGGAAGTCAGTATGTATCTATGTTGTTTTGAAGAAATCAGTGTAATTTCTCCTATGATATCTAACCCCCATTACTCGAATGGCCTGGAGACGACCACAGGTTGGAGTGGGACAACTTCTCTCTTTTCCCTCCCCATTCTTATTTGACAAGTTTTACAGTTTCTAGCGTATGTGTGAGCATCCCTGAATGGAGTAGGCCAATAATAGATAGCTTGCAGTATTTTGTGAGCGGTGGTATTCCCCGTGAAATGTCCATCTACAGGACCATCATGGAGCTCCTTCAAAACCTTGTCTATATCTTCACGTTTGAGACATATTAAAAGTACCCCATGATAATTAAGGTGGAAGAGCACCGAATTTATGAGGCAATATTGTGTTGATTTTAACCTAAGAGCTCTCCTTTCTCTAGGTTTTAGTTTTTCTGGGCAAGTGCCATGATGTAGGAGATAAGTTAGTTTCTCATACCAAACTCCTGCTTTGGGGATACGTATGAATCTTCACCACACCATAATGCCAATTCATTGTCCCATCTGGGGTATTCATTTACTTGATCCTGGGCTTCAGTTGCCAGTGTACATAATTCTTGTCCCTTAACTAGTTTAGAAGGTTTTATATCGAGATCAAATTCTTATACCACTACCATCCAGTTCCTTTTTCTTTGCCCCATGTCCTACTGAATGAATAGGGATCAGACTACGGGATGAGGCACAATGACTTTGGTATGGATCTTTAGGATGTAAGATCTGAAGTTTTTTACTGCCTTGTAAACTGCATAAGCATCCTTGTATATGGAAGGGTAATTTAGTTCGTCCCCTTGGATATCAGTGCTCATAAATGAGATTAGGGCCTCATTGTTGTCATCATCCTTTTGAGTCAATACTGCAGCTAATGATTGGTTGGAGGAAAAATTGTAGAGGAAGAAATATTTTCTAAAGTCTGGACTTCACAACACCGGAGCTTGAGATATTGCAGTCTTAATATTTTTGAAAGAATTTTTTCGTTCATCATACCAATTAAATTCAACATCTTTGTGGATCATTTTTGGTAGGGGTTTGATAGTTTGAGCGAAATAGGGGGTGAAATTTCTCACAAAGTTGATTTTCCCAAAGAAGGATTGCATAGCCTTTTTGTTGTCGGGTAATGGAAGATGAGCTATGGCCCTAATCCATTTCGAGTCTATGTGAATTCCTGCTTGGGATATAATATGACCTAGTAGTTTGTCTTCCTCGAATCTAAAGATAGTTTTCTTAGGGTTTAAGGATATACTGTATTTCCTACACCTTTAGAAAATATGGGTTAAGTTTTGGATGTGGTATTCTCTATTATTTAAATACACATTCATGTCATCCAAATAGACTAATACACATTTGTTGATCAGTCCCCAGAATGCTATTCCCATGGCTCTTTGGAAGGTTTCCCCTGCATTGATTAACCCAAAGGGAATGCATTTATAATAAAAGGTTCCCCACTTGGTTTAGAAGGTAGTTTTCAAACGATATTCCTTTGAAACTAGAACTTGGTTATAACCTAAAAAACCATCTAGCAGGGAGAAAATATCAGATTCAGACACGGTCTGCAAGAGTTGCTTCATCGGTGGGACTGGGTAGTTTTCCTTTTCTAATTATGTGTTGAGGTTTCTGAAATCCACACACAGACGGATTTCCCCAGAATTTTTCCTGACAGGAACCAAACTTCCTACCCAAGCAGAGTGTCTAACTTGAAAGATGATTTTAGCATCTAGTAATTTTTTTAACTCCTGACACATGAGGGGTTCCAGAGATGGGTGGTACTTCTGGATCTTCTAGGTTTTAACATGATTGTCTGTTGAATGATATGCGTATCATAAGTTTTCAGATCTCGGTAGGAACATGCAAAAACAACTTGATATTATATGAAAAGTTTGAGATAGTCCTTCCTTTGTTCTTTAGATACTGTCTTGTCAAGATTTATATTCTTGGCGTTTTCTGGGGTTCCTAGATTTATAGTCTCATACATGGGACATGAAATCCCCGTATTTGTGTTCATTGACCCTTTGAATCTTTCCCTTAAGTCAAAAAGGTTTTGTAAATTGGCTACCCCTTTAAGTATCGTGTGAAACCTTGGTTTGTCAGTCGATTGATCTATTTGAGGTTTTTGTACATGGGGATCAGTTTCTACTAACTGCTCCTAAAATATCTCATCGTCAACAAATAGATCTTTGAAATTATCCTGATTGGTTAAAAATTTTATGATTTTTTGTTCTCCTTCAAAGACCTTCCAATTAGAAATATTGTTGGGCACCGATAGTTTCTAGAGTAGCTCTACAGTGAACCTGGAGGCTTCATAATATTTTAGAGGGGATAGCCTTGAGGCAGCGGTGGTCAAAGAATCAACAAGAGTGTTCTTTTTTCTAGGGATCATTGTAATGTTGAAGGCCTCAAAATGTTCTATCAGTCTGTGCACTTCCTATTGATAATTCCTTAGGTGGGGAGAGTTGCAATGTGTAGTGTTTCTTACTTTCCTAACAATGATTTCAAAGTCTTTGAAAACCTTTAGTTCTTTAATGTTTAAGTCTATGGATTTCTTTATCCCTTGTACTAGAGCTTCATACTCAATGGTGTTGTTTGTGCATTCAAATTCTAGTCTGTAGGATAGGAAATTTCATTTATCTCTCAGATCAATGAGGATACACCCTGCCCCTGACCCTTCTTGCGATTTAGATCCATCAAAGTATAAGGTCCAAAGTTGTGAGAGAAAACCATTAGTTTCTTTTTTCCTACCACTTTCCTCCTTTCCTCCTATTTGTTTTGTGGTTTTTAATAGAGGTTCTTGACAGAAGAGGACCTCTTTTTCCACTGTCGAAAAATTTCTTGAAAAGTCATTTTAGAGTTTTGAGTAAGAGGGACATCAGATGAGAGGGGGGACAAATTTGTGAAATCAAAGTCACAAGAATAATTTCCTAGGATGGGGAAATTTGTCGAAGAAGGTTCGCTGAGGTCTTATAGGTTGGTGATAGTATTTTTTAGATATCTTTCCCTATCAATCCTAATAATGTTCATGTGTCCCTTTAATGAAAACCAAAGGTGAGCCTAGTCTGTACTAAATTATTCGTTTAAATTCTCGGACCAATATCGACTAAGTAGTAATCCATAAGATTCTAGGATATCTACTACAATGATGTCAATCACTTGAACAAAGTTTGGGTGTGCCACCATCCTAATCATGCCATCCTTGTGTTCTCCCATAACTTTCACCTGGGTTATGTCTAGTTGTATTACATGTTTATCAATTTTGAGAGGGATTGTGTTTAATTTCTTACATATAGACATTGGCATAACGATAGAGGATTCCCTTGAGTCAACCAAACAATTGTGGAGGTTTATGTTGAAGACTTAAAATGTCAAGAGTAATGGTGGGACAAAAGGCTTTCTCTTCTTATATTTAGAGAAAGCGTTCACAATTGGTTTATTTCTTATGTCTAAGAGGGATGTATTTTCTCTCTGGTAAGTGCTTGTTGTAGGATTTTCTACAGACTTCAATTCTTGTAACAAAAAGTCCTTTTTCTAGGGAATTCTACCCATGTCCATGACCGATATATTAGCCTTCAATTTTTTCAAATATTCTACTATGTTGTAGTCTAGTTTGGGCGATTCTCGGGTATGGATATTTATAAGATTTGTTTGGGAGACAAAAGATTCTTTCGGGTGATCAGATGTTTGTTTTCCCCTTGAAGTGTGGGAAACAATAAGGTGGTTTGAGACTAAGTGACCCCTACTTCGCATTTTCACAACCAAGACCTCTGCTTGTGGTTCTTGAACCTCAAATATATCATCGGAAGGCATTGGTAGGTTAGGGTACCATATAAACATGGTTGTTTCTTCTAGTGGATCAACTTTTTCTTGATCAACAATATTCATAGTTGAGCCACTTGATTGTTTGGTAAGGGAAATATCGTCTAGAAACTGGTTGGCCATAAAATTCATGCCATGCACCCATTGTGGGAAGTCTCTTTCATAATTTTTCTCTTGGTGATAGGTACAAAAAGATTCATATGCTACATTTCCCATATCGATGTTTAATTTGGCTAGGGGAGGTTCAATTTCTTTGAATGGTGGATTTCTTTTAAAAAATGGTTTATAGGGCCTCTAGCCTTGGTTTCCTCCCTTTGTAATTATTTTCATGTCTATAATTTAGTTTGATAACTTCTTTACCATGCGTTGTAGGTCTTCTATGTCTCCACTTCCTTTTTCAGGACCTTGTTCTGTTTGTTTCCTGGGAGGTCTGGTCAACAAGAATCATCTCTTGGGAGGATATTGAACTTCCTTCTTAAGTAGCGAAACCTAGACTTCTTTACATCCCTTCATTTGGAATTCTATTGTTTTGGATTCCTCAAAATTCTCAGCTAAGGTTGTTTTGGTAACCCTCTTCACAAACATGGAAATGGAAGATGGAAGAGAATTAATGTATACTTTGATTTGAAATTCCTGAGTGGGTTTAGCTTCAGGTTGAAATTTATTTAGGATAGTGGTGAATCATTGATTGAAGTCTTTAACCTTCTCCTTTGAACTCATGGTGGCGGAAAACAACTCAACCATCAAAGCTCCTATAGTGGTTTCTTCTGCAAATTTATCTAGAAACTCCTTTTGAAACTTTACCCAACTAGTTATGGACCCTACGGGTAAGTTAAAATACCACGTGGAGGCCGAATTATCTAAAGTATAAGGGAAAAACCTACATACTATGTCTTCATGTTGGAAATTCATCAGTCTAATAGCTAATATGAATTTTTTGATATGGTCTTTAGGAAATATTGAGGTTTCAGGGTCAAATTTAGGGAGTAACTTTTCTGGGTGTCGGGGAAGGTTATGTACTCATCCAGGGATGGCCAGAGAATCACTGGCCAACCAAGGTTGATTATTCTGAGGTGGGTTTCCCCATTCTTCATTATGATCATTGTTATCTTCCTTGTCGTCTAACTCCAACACTGAGCATTTCGAGTTAAACCCTTCCTTGTCAGAAAAATCGTCGGGCTCGAAGCAGTTACCGGCTGGTGTTTTAGGGATTAGATTAAGGGGATGTTCGATTTTCATGCGGGAGAAATCTATCAGGTCTTCTACTGTGTGAAAAAAAATCTGGTCGGGGGTGTCGACCACTGGCCTTCTTACTTGTTTTCTACGAGGAAGTAATGTAGCTAATGATAGTGCTCTAGTTTGTCGGGCATAATCTCTTGTGATTCTTATGAATTGGTTGAACTCCTTGTGGGGATGAGCGTAAGGTATTTCAGGAAATAAATGTTCTTCCTCTTGTTGGGGTGAGTTAGTTGTTTCAGGAGTACTTAATGTGTGTGGGTTGTCTTGAGAATGAATAGCCATGCATGTGGGATGTTTTGAATCTATAGGCTGTTTGAAATATCAGATTAGAAATATTGTCATCCATTCATTCTTCAGGCCCTCCTTCTAGAGACATTTGTTTTGATGGGTCCTAAATCCATTTAACTCAAAATTAGGAACCAAACTCACCATAGAGGCCCCATTACACTCTGCAATGTTTAATAGTGGAATGGTTCTCCAAATCTTGCGATCCGATAAAATAATCGATGGGATTTACATAGTGATTTATAGGATATCTTCTCGCGAAAAATCCTCCAATTTGAATGTTATATTTTTTGTATTTTCTCTTATAGGTGGGTTTGATACAAGATAAGTGATGGTATAAACTAGTTAGGTAACAAAGGGGAAAATATTAACTACTGAAGAAGTTTGAGCTCAGGATAACCCTTGTGCTCAAGCATGTAGACAATGATTCTTACACATGCGACAAGCCTAGTACTAATACATCAACTTGCTGGTATTTCAATTATTGATTGAGATACAATTACCAGAAGTGAACATACATGCAATAAAATGATGGCAAGAAAAATAATTTAATTAGCTCTAATAACTTAATCACACATTAAAAGAACGATTTGTTTTTCATCATTAGAGATAAGAACTATAAAAATATTGACTCAACTAACTTATCAATAGATTCAAAAACTCTTACTCATGACAACATCCATTCATGAGATAAAGTCAGAAGTAATTCCTCCTTATGATCCAATCACACACGCCTTTGATGAAAAAACATAAACTTGTCTCTGGTCCTAAACAAGACTTCTCAATTAAGGTAGCTCCAAAACAGTTCTTTACAAATCCAAAAATGAGGGTCTTTGCAAAAACCATTGATCTCTTCTAACAGGTCGATCCTCTTATTTATTGCAAATTATTAACTGAAAATAACTATCAAAAGTGAAAGCTAAGTAAAACAAAACATCACCACATGATGCTTTCAACTCTCAGTCTTCTAAGAGTCATCAAATGGTTTCACTTGATTGGATGACTCTTCTCATACTCTGATCATTTGACGAAGAGTTCCTCGCATGTGTTGGCATACAGGAATATGTGTTGGTCCATTGGGGACGAAAGGATCTCCTTTATCTCCACTGCATGTGCCCAATACTTGACTACTTTAACACTTAAGTATTGTAACAATATCTGAGCCTTGATCGGGTGCTCCATGAACTATTGTACTTGACTTGGTGCCATGTTTTCCACCTTTTCTGTCTCTGCAGTCCATGATGAGTCATGTTTTGCATGTAGTTTGACTATGTCATGCAAGTCGACAAAGTCATCGGGTGCGCCAAATTAAGGGAGACCGATGTCTCTCATCGTCCGATTGATATTGGTCTATCTCATTTCGTAATCGACCCATTTCTCTTAGATATTTTGCTGAGGTTATTGGGCCATATTCACCCAATATTCAACCGACTTCCTTATATGGTTGATACTGCGATCCCTTAGAACCCAAATGTCATTCTCTTTGGCATCTCCTCCCTTTTGAACCATGATGATGTAATCAATTCTCCTCACATCTTGATGGCCCTTCTCATACCATCTTTCCATGTATTTGCACATTTCCAACGCCATAAAGGTGTCTTCCTAGAAGTTGGCTATTCCTGCAATGAAAAGGTGCCTCTCACTCATGAATTTGTTGTAGGCATCTTGTCATTCGCTTCTAAAGAATATCATGGCTTGTGTGGAGCACTGATAGTATTTATTGAAATGGTGTAGATGCTCCAAATCTTTTAGTGTAGCATCTGACTCCTCTTCATCTTTCCTCACTCTATCTGGGGTGGCATCTATGATTTCCATCCCTGCGCCGATAAGCTCAAACATCTTGACATGCTCTATGCTGATCAATTTCTCCTCCGTGGTGATGAGGATGGAACTGTCCAAAGTAAGCCTCCTCTTCTTAGTGGTTCTCTTCATGACAACTTTCCTCTTTCCATCTTAGGAGATTGATTGTATGTCAGTGACCTCATCCACAGGTTCAAGGATTTGTTTCTCTCCCCAAGTAAGAGTGTTTCCCAAGCTCTCGACAGTGTATATTTGTTCAAGACTGGGTTCCTAAACCTCTTATGTATGTCTCGATGTATCAACCTCTAGTTGTTACTCACCGGGTGGTAAAGTATTGGTAAAAATTGAGGAATTGAGCATAGGTTTAGGCATAGGTTCAGTACTTATTTGGTGATCATCTGTCGAGATGACGATTTCTTGTTGTGGAATTTCTCCTTCTTGTTCGTCCAATCCTAGACCGTCCTTCGAGTTTTCCATTGGGGTTCCCGGTGTATCGTGTAGCTTAGTTTCTAAGACACTTTCAACCTCCTGTTATCTCCTTGGAAGGCTTTGAATTTGAGCATCGGTTGCTAGGTAAGATACTTTCTTGTGTTCCTTTTCCTCTGTAATCTACACTAGAGTCACTAGGGAAACCTCCAAACTCTCCTCATCATCATAGATAGTTATTAATTCATGCAAGGGTTTTGGTGATCCAATCCTACCTAGTGCCCTTGATATCTCAGGATTAGATGTAATTCCCCTGAGCGATCTGATCTGTGGCAGTGGTATTTTAAGATTTTTTGTCCCAATGATTCCTTCAAGTTGTATTGGCTCTGAGCCACTTGGATCTCCTAGGCTTTCAATTAGTTTTTCGACAAGAACACTCGTCATGTCTACAAGATCTAGGTCGTTCTAAAACTTATCAATGACTCTCTATGCCTCTGCCATCAAGAGAAATCCCCTTTTTTGTTCTTCTGGTGTCAAGAAAAAACCCCTTCCATACGACTCTGTTGTCTTTCCCGCTCAGGATTCTTCCCTAGCTCTGAGGGCCTCTTGAGCGTACTTATCTATTTTTTTCACTTGTTCATCCATGCTTATAGCCTTGAACCTGGTCATGTTTGGGTTGGCCATCCTCTACACCACCTCATCCTTTTCTTGGTCGTTCTTTTTGATAAACTCATCCTCAAACTTATCGTGAGCATATGACCAACAGGATGACACATGTGAAGCATGTTGCAGGACCAATCCTTTCGAATCATGCTTGCAGAATTGGCCTGTCAGGATCCTAAATTCGAGTTAGCTCAGCCTTTCTTGTTTGGCTTGAGTAGTATCCTTTACCAGATAGAAGCCTACATGGAAACCATATGTTATGAAAGCATGTTTCTTGTCTTTGAATAGTGTGGCGTTATAGCCCTACATTATGGTCTGATAACAAATTTCTCCCACGACGAGCCAGTCTGGGACATGAGCTAGAAGGATATATGGTGCTCTGGTGACTGTGAACACTCAAATGTAGGTTGCATGCTCACCCAAGTACCAATGGCCTACCTTGGCTATCATTTTCTTAGTTTTTGTTGATAGCCTTGGGAATTCCTTCTTAAAAATAATAAAATAAATGCGGGTGATGAATTCATTGCAGATGAGGGCGTAATATTTCTTGTACCTATTTTCCCATAGCATGATGAATTAGACATGGACCGAGAGCTTAGCAACATGCCACCTCATATTCATGTCAGCGAAGATGTTCCTAGTGCACATGACATCGAGAAGGTACAAGGCCATGAAGAAAGTTGGTGCCTCTCCTTCCTTCGACATCTGCGCCTGCTACACACAGATGCTTAATTGCTTGGAGATTATTGTTCCCCATTTGAAGCTTCTCCCAATGATTGCAACTGTGTATGCCAAATGAATCCATGCTTTTGAAAACTTGGAGCAATAATTTTCTCCGTATAGATGGCAGATGAGAGCCATCAAATAGATGTATGGCTCCCTCAGGTTGATTTTCCCGTACCATATGTTGCTTCGATCGGTGAATTTATTGTCTTCCCTCCACCATGAAGCCATCAACCTATTGGTGTCATGGAATTCATATAACTTCAACAAAAATTCGGTGTTGAGCCACTCCTATGGGTCCCTAATGTTGTAGTATTTTTGGACCTCTGTCGAGAGGAAAAATTTGACGCATCCGCCATTCTCGTCATTGATCAAACATTTTTGCCCATTCGTGTGGTCGATGAGCCACTTCATGACCTCTATGCAGGGAAGAACATGGGTTTTATCTCACCACCATGTGTAAATATGACTGTCGGATGTTGGAGAACACCTGGTCATCAAGAACCCTTACGTCCAGGTTATTGTGTGGTATATACTCTGGTTATTCTTCTATGCTAATCCTTTTGAATATATCCCCACGCTATGGGAGCACTACCTTGGATCTGGTGCTTCCCTCTATATTACCAAAGGTTGGAGGCTGGATGAAAACTTTCTTTGTAGCTGTTTTGATGACATGCTCTGCCCTAGGGGCATACTTCAATTTCCTCATGGTCCCTAGAGAAGAGCCTTCTCCTATCTCTGGTTCTTTCATCTTTGGTGCTCTTGGTGAGCATCTAGTGGTTGGCTTTCTCAGAGGAATTGTTCCTCTGAAGCTTGTTAAAACTAGTTTTTGATAACCAAAAGGGTCAGTACAGTCTTCGAGTTTCTCATTTTTCTCCTTCAGACGCTCTGGAATTATCTTACACTCATAATGAATTTTTTCACGATGGTTCAAGATATTTAAATGGGAAGATCTTACCATGTCGCATCATTCATTCAATTTGGGTTATGAATGAAATTTCAACAAATCTGTCATTGACTGTTTATAGGAGTTTGAACTTGAATTCATCATGGGTTGACGGTGGAGGAATGGGTGGTAATTTCGTCTATCGGAGATTTCAAAATGTTGTTGTCCAATCGGCACACGACGTAGAAAATAATGTTGGATCAGGAATTAACTAGTTCCTTAAATGTCAAAAATCTGATCGTATCTAATGTCACAAACATACCATCATTCTGCTCTTTCAACTAGTGGATCGGGGGTTAGGATTGTGTTGTGAACATTTTTGTTTATATCCTCCTTCAAAATCTCTGATGCCGATCGATCTTACCGTACAGTGATGACGTGGAAAATATGACTCAGAGGTCTGACTAGGACATAGGGAACCAAGAATTACCATTGACTTAATTAGCTCATACTAAGCGTAGTCAGTACTTTCATTAAGCTATTCATTATAAAACTAAATCCTAGCTTGTTGATGTCGAAAAGTGTCAAGGATAGGCGATCGAAGATAAATCTATCCAAGTTCTCTCATATCAGCTCCCTCGAAAAAGTCTCAATGCCGAAAACTCATCGGGGATTGGCGATCGAGGATAAATTTATCATGGTTAAAATTTTTGTTGTGATCCTTATGGATTTTCCCCGATCCTGATAAAGTGAGTCGGGCATCATCTATCAATGAGTTCTTTTCATCCTTTGTTAATGTATGTTGTTGAAACAGGGGCAGACCTAGGGTTCAATGCTAGAGAGCACACCAACAAAGCCCTAATTACCATCCCTTTCGGTAACACCTGCAAAGCAGATGAAGTCTCACCCGAGGTAGAGGCAGGGGTGGTTGCAAGACTCAGGTGTATGCAACCTTAGTTGGGACATAGATCTATGATTATATCTCTTACAGAGTACTTATCATAGATCATTCGTCAATATTCAACCCTTATTATACTTCACAGATAGCATAGAGCATCGCAACATTCACTTAGATCTAAGGTATTTCAACACTTAGTAACAGTAAAATAGATTAGATCTAGTAGATTAGCACTAAGAAT
>ML856374.1:0-19637 GCA_009831015.1 Picea engelmannii
CTCCTTCTTTACTCATAGCTCCATCAAAATCCATGCTCCAGAAATCAGCGGGTAACTCTTCAGTTATCACGTTCTTCATCCTTGCTACCTCAATGATTTCTGAGCCTTCATCTTGACTAGATGTGTCTTCCATTAGTTGAGTATCTTGATCTTGCGTGTCACCATCATTGTACAATATGAACGAATCTAAATCTGAATGTGCAGAGTAAAGGGGATAGTTGTGCGGTTTTTCTTGGCTTCTGACCATGTACTTCATCAATGTTTCTCTGTATAGCCTTCTTTGCTGCCCGAAAACTGGGATAGTGGCATAATACATATCCAGCTACAGGGTTCCTTTCAACTTATCCCCCCAAGACTGGGATAACAACATTCCATACTTCGGCGGGATGTTTGCAACTACCACATCCATTACCATGCTCTTCGCAGGAATCTGAACCAAGGTGATGCATAGGTCCTTGATCAAACCAATACATCTGACTTTATTGGAGTCGAATGAGTGTAAATCCTTGTAAGTTCTGGTGACCTCCAGTCCCAGTTTCTCCATTACTGCTTTAGGCATCAGATTATGGGAGGCACTCGAATCCAGCATAGCGTTATGCAAGATTAAGTCATGTATGTTTAGACTGATATAAAAAGGAGCGACCTCTCTAGTATCATCTAGACCATATACTTCAGGTCTGAATAGAAGTTTGGGTTGATCATATGTAAGGTTCACAGTGTCTGAATGATTTGTTGATCCAATGGTTAAGGCCTTCGTGCCTATGTCAGGTTTGATGGCCAGTGCTTTAATCACCTGTGAACGATAACCGTCTTTGTTCATCAACTCTATAAGTGGGATGGGAATTTTTATTTTGGCCAATTCCCCCTCAAGGCTGAAAGGTGTAGGGGTTCTACCTTGGCTCATCAATTCTGGTTTGTCCACCATCTTCTTCTGCTCAGAAGTACTCGGTGGATTAATAGGTGAAACCTCGGGTTGTGATGGCCTTTTCAGAATGGTGAAATTTTTCTTCACGGGAGCATCGACATTACTCTTCTCAGGAATCTTCTCAGCAGTATTCTTCTCAGGAGTCTTCTCGACAGATGGCTCAGAGGTCTTCTTGGTCTTGAATTCCTTCTGTGTTTCAATCGTCTTTTTTGGGAAATTCCCTTCTGTCTTTTTACTCTGCAGATTGTACTGCTGGTGTACCTCCAAAATAGCATTTTTGAAGGCCTGTTGTTCTGCATCTTCAGCTTCTTCACTTACCTTTGGTTGATTGAGAAGAAAAATTTCTTGCTCTTCTTCGATCAGGAAAATAGCTTCATTGTCGTGAATTCCCATGAGATTGATGTGAGTGTCCTCCAATTCCTCAATCACTTCCTCCCCTTCATCGGCATAGTTTTCTTGTAGAGGAGGTCTGATCTGCTAATATGGACCCCTCTGCTCTCTTTGATCCCTAGGATATCTCTGTCTAATTTGAGGAGGATTTCTCCTAAAGTTGGGGTTCTGAACTTGAGGAGCTGGTGGATTTTCCCTTGGAGGATTTCTATCCAACACAGTGAGTCTTTCCATCATTCTTTCCACTGCTCTGGTCAAAGAATCCAATTTGGAATATGAGTTCGACGTGGAAGGTTCTTCTTTGATCGTGACTCTCCTTTCTGACCTCTGACGTGCTCTTTTTACCAACAGATTGGCCTCCACACTTATAGCACTTTTCTGCATGTATGCCAAGGTGGTAGAATTCCTTTCTCTTAGTTGGTATGACATATCGGCATCAAAACCATCAGGGAATTTTATCAATGCCAGGCCCTATGGAGGTTTGATTTCGGATGGAATTGCATTGTACAAGTTATTGAAACGGGTGCAGTAATCTTGTACTGTCTCACCTTGATTTCTTCTTATATTCTTGTATTCTGACAATATATGGAGAGGGTTTTTCTTTGCCTCCCATCTGTCAAGAAAAATCCTTTGGAACGTGACAAGGTCAGGGACTGAGATGGCAGGTAAAGCTTTGTACCATTTCTTGACATCACCTGTCAAACTTTGGGCAAACAATCTCATTTGAACGTCAGCCTCGTCAACTTCTTGCAAGTCAAAATAATCATTCATTTTGTCAACATGTTGTTGGGCGTTTAAAGGTCCTATTACATCGAACTATGGAAGTCTTGTTTGATAGTCTTGGGGCATGGAATGTAGCGGTGCAGTCAACACCAAAGGAGCATAATGAGCTGCCATGATGGGTGGAGGAGGTGGGGCGACAACCTGGATGATCGGTGAGGTAGCAACTGAAGATGAGGATGAGTAGGGACTGGATAGGGGGTTTGAGGTTGCAAAACAGTTGGGTCAAGGATGATTCCAGTCACAAAACTGTTGGACCGTGTTCTAACCAGGCTTTGCTATGGAAAGGTATTGAGATCAGGGTTTTGAGAGATAACAGGATTTCCTGAAAAGGACAGGGACTTATGAAGGGGAATATGACTCACTGAACCTTCAGCTAAGGTCTTTTTCCTGAGCAACTTTTCGGGGTTATATGTTACTATCGCAGGTTCTGGTTCGGGATAAGATCGAGTGTGAACTTTCTTGGGAGCCAGAAATCTTTTTGTTTTTTTATATATATAGTTTTTAGTTTTATGTTTTTTGAATCCGAAAATAATATGTACAAAGTTAATCAACCTCTAAACATTACTTTCTTCTCAAATTTGAACTTTCTTTTTAGGGAAAAGAAAACACAAAATTATCAAATTTTAGTTCTTTCCCCAGTATGGTCGCCACTATGTTAGCACTTGGTAAATTTCCTAGAGGTTGAAACAAAAGAAATCTACAAAGGTAACTTTATCCAACCACTTTTAAAGCTGGGATCTAGCCCTTTCAGCTTCAGAGAGGGATCTCTCTATATGATTTAGCTATGTTTCTAGTTTTAGATATTAGGCTAGGTAAAGAAATATGGGCATTTTTGTGGTAAGAATGTTTTATGAATTGGTTGAGACAGTCTACACATCCATTGGGCTATGGGGTCTGTGTGTTAATAAATATGAAATACAACTAGAAATGTGAAGGAAAACTTTCACAGGGTGAGATAATATACTCATTGGATCTTTTAGTAGCTTAGATGATGGACAGAAGAAAAGATGAGAAAGATAAATTCAACCAAGCAGTTCAGAATTTCTTAATTGAAAACACCAGAAGATAAACACTAAAATATTTCGAGTCAGAAACAGGGTATCCAAGATAAATCCTACAACATTCGTTACTCTTAAAGATTAGAATTAGAAAACAAAATGATCACAAAGCGAGAATAACATTCAACTTAGAGAGTAAACATCACCAGTTAATACACGCAAGAATCTTGTAAAACTGCCTCCTTTATTAATGGTAGATCTCTTCAAAAATGTTACAGTCTGATAGCATCAGGGTGTGAAGATCAACAACCCTCAATACTTTGAAAGGTGAAGTATTTATAACTCAAATTACAAAAATTCCTGTCATAAATGATCAGGATGTGCTGATTTTATTTTTAGCCTAACTAATTTAACAAATCAAACTGCTTGATGACTTGGTGCAACTGCACGCGGATTTTTGGGTAGACTGTTGATGAAGCCTTCACAAGACCTCATCTGATTGGACAGGTGACTGGACCTAGATAGCTCATCTACTAATCGAGAAAATCACAGAGTTCCTCCCATCTGAGATGACTAGGCACAGTGAATTTGAGCAGTCTTCGATACACTTCGTCCATTTCTGTATACTTGGCAAGTGTAGGCTTGGTGAGGAAAATGTATCGGATCTCGTGCTGAATACTAAAGTCCCACTGTAAGGAATCCAGGAATGCTTTGTTGGTAATGCTCCCTTGTATGCCAGCAAACTTTGAACTCTCTTTAGACACTTAAGCCAATCTCTTCTTGTAATCTAGAAGTGTCATCAGTTTATCATTAATAACCTTTAGACCAGGTAGGCCCTTCTTCTGGAGTGCCTCAATCTTGCTGAAGAATCTCTGTACCCTTAGGTCCATGGTCTGAACCTTTTCTTCCAATTGAAGCATTAATCCTCACTTGGTCAAAACTCTTTTGACCTCAAGGATGTTCTCTGTTATGTCCTCGATCTTCAACTCTTCTAGCTCTTCTCTAGTCTTAGAATTGAGAAACTTGATTATATCATTCGCCTGTGTTGGCATCTCCCCCAATTCCATTCTGATCTTTTTGATGGCCTGTCTGCTCCTCTGGACCAATTCATTTTGCTCAAACATGATTTGGATCATTGTCCATATCTCATTCATGGACTTAGTAATGTCTGTCCATACAGTCTCTTTAACCTCGGCCAATGTCTTTCCTGCCACTGTTTGTTTCTGGAGCTGTTGTAACTCCTACTTGAGCTTCTCTGTTACCTGCTTTTCTTTGGATAGGCTAGTCTGGAAGGAAGTTTTGAGTTCCTGTAGGTTCTCAACTTCCTTTTTAAGCCTGCTGATATCTGTCTCCTGCAGGTTCATCTTTTCCATGGATTTGGCGAGGTTAGTTGTTCCCTCTTGTGCGGTCACTGGAGTTGCGGATGGGACTGTTGTCACTGCTGTTGTGCTTGCTCCTGAGATTGGAATGGCACTCAATGGAATGACTTCCATTGGCTTCATCTGCTCCTTTTCTTTTAGTAATCTCTCCATCTCAGCTTCCATTTCTTTGAACTGTGCATTTTGCTCCATGAGCATCTTGAGCATTTCATCCTTCTCGCCTTCCTTCTCTGCTATCTCCTTCGCCTGTGAGTCCTCTGTGGGTGGGAGTTTCAATTGTTTCCTCAAGGAAGCGATGTCTGCATTTTTCTTCTTTATCATCTCCTCTGCAACTTTGACATTCGAAGGATCATAGCCGATCTTGAGGACTAGCTCCTCCAAAGTCTTGATTCTATTGTCCTTCACAAAGGACGATATCTTCCCCAGCTTGAGCTGCATTTGAGAATTGTTGAGCGACACCTGGAATTTGGCTGCAGAAGCAGAAGCATGTGCCAATGTATGGAATACCATCTCCCCTGTCTGCTTGTGTAGATCCATCTGATCTGCTGGGTGCACGTCCTTTGTCTGAAATTTGAAGGTGGCCCTCTTGTAATCTGTGATCACCTTGGGGTATGGTACCTGCACCTGGAGGAAGGCCATGTGCATCCTACCCTTTTCTATGTCAAATGCATACAACAGCCTGTGATGTGCAGTCGACATCTGCTTTCGAAACTAAGCATAAGTACTGCTGGTAAGGGTCTGATTCTTTTTCTTAATCAGCTTGTACTTCTCGAATATGCTCAACTTGGGCCCAGCCTTGCCTGGCTATGTGTCCAGTGGGGAGTCTGAGGATTTCCTTGGCACTGCTGGGGTGATGTTCTTGTGTAGGCTTGAGCCGAAAGGTGGGATGAAAGACTGGACCACTGTGGTAGGCGGGGATTCTTTCTCCCCCGTAGGACCAGGAACTGAAATTGTCTTGGGCCTCTTGGTGTGCAACTGGAACTCTTTGGATGAAACCTCCATGACAGGCAGAGATAATTCTTGTCGAGGCATTTTTTCCTTAGGGACCTGTGGAATTGTTGTTGGCAGCACAGTGGTCAGGGGAACCTACTGTTCCACTTTGACCAAGGTGTCAAGCACCCACACAGTCTGATTAGCGAATTTCTCAATTTCGGGCTTAGCTTTATGAACATACGGGATGTTTTTGTTCTTCACCTGCATTTCTGAGATGATCCCACAAGGATCATAATGCCATGGGAAGCTTAAGAAAAATTTCATCTCTCTTAGCATCCGGTCAGCTTCTTCTCTTGCACCATGACTGTTGCAAATGAAGGAGCCAATCTACCCCTTGATTCTAAGTTGATGCTTTTTCTTCAAGGATACAAAATGGATGTCATCTGAATTCATGATCTATCTTATATACTCTAACGCAAAGATTCTTATCGGCACATACTTTGGCAGCTTGTAGGGTGCCAAATCGCACCCGAATACTCTGATCTCGGTGTGGTTTTGATACAGGTACCAATCCTCGGTCTTTGTGTTGTCCGAGAGATGCAGGATTCTCTAGACTTCGTCGTTTATTCGAGGCTCAGGCCTGCCGCTCAACATGCTTACAACAGGGTAGTAGAACAGATCAACGAATGCCTTAAAGCTATATTCTATGGAGTTATGCTTCAACAAAGAGGTCCATGCTATGATCGGCTGAGGCCTTCCATTTGCGTCCATTTTCTGCATGGAAAAACTAAACTTATCTACTTGATAGAAAACAAACATGTAAGCTAGTATAGACGAGTATCTGAACATGCCTTCCATGCCAAAATTCATGAACTGTTCATGAATATTGTCTGCCAAGAAGGTGCTGAAATAAAACTGGGTGGTGGACTTTTCATCAGTGGAGAAAATGTATAGAAAACCTAGAATGGGCTCATCTACCCACTGGTCGGAATAGTACCCTAGCAAAGCACAAAGGGAAGAAATGACCTGGTTTCCCTTAGTGGAGAACATGGATGACGGGTGAGGGGGATTTGTGGAAGGGAATTGAGAGGAGGTGGGAAGGAATAGCTCGAATATTTGAGCTCTCTGGGGAAAAGTCATCTTCTGATACAACTTTGTAAGGATTTCTAGGTTGAAAGGAGACACAGAGTCGGCACGGGGAATTTGCATCATCTAGTCTATGTCTTCGGGTGTGATGAAGAACAGGGTGTCTCCGGATGAGGAGATGACGGACCTCTGCTCGGGAATATAGTGAGCTTGGCATTTAAGTGTGAACTCGGGAAAATGGTGGATCTAGGGAAAGAGGTAAAGGGGTAAATTGGACTCCCAGAGTCCAATTTCATCGCTCTGGTCCAAGAAAACCTCCCTGATCCATGACTGGAGGTCTGAGAATTAAAAATCGCATTTGGTATCTGCGATCAATCTACCTTTGTCGACCAGTGGGATCTTGTCTAGGTCAAAAAGAGGTGGGAGAAAAGAATTCTCCTCTCCTTCTGCTTGTCTGGGCTTTGGCACCATTTTTGCAACAGTACCTGCAATAAACACAAAGTTAGTGGGGTCGACTGACTATGGATGAAGGCGACAGAACATGATAGAGGAGTAAGCTATGAGTTTCTCTGGTGTGACGAGTGAACCATGAAAGTAGGGGAAAACGGTAATTTTATTTAAAAATTGGGGTTGGTTGGGCACGAGAGACAGGTCAGCTGGATAACGGATAGGTTATTCAGTAATAAATGGACAACGGGCCACTTAGGGGTGAGATGGCAGGTGACGGTGGCCAAAACATATGGATGGGTGACGTGGCTGCTAGGGATTGGAGGTAAAAGTCGCAATAAGGAGTTGGTCATGAGTGAAAGGGGGTAGGGGACTGACAGTAGTTATGGGATGGGACATAACTCGGGAACAAGTGGAACAAGTGGAAGATGATGTCCATGAGTGACGGGGGCTGTCAGATAGCAGATGGTGATGGGACTTCAGGACCAATAGATTTATGCCACATATGACAAGGGGCCTGCCAGAGGGAGATAACCATTCCAGACCCCCCCCCTGGGTTAAAAGCAGATCATTAGGGGGGGTCTAAAATCCATTTTGGGCCATTGATCTGCCTGCCTATTTCTGAGCCGTAGATCCAAGCGTGCTCTTTATCACTCATTCTGGACCCCCCCCCCTCCATTAAAGGCATAACGGACGGGGGGGTGCGGAATCCAATATGGACCATTGATTTAAGCACTTGTCCCTGGGCCATCCAGATGTGCGCAAGTCTTATTACCGATTTTGGACCCCCCCCGGTTAAAAGCAGAACGGTCAGGGGGGTCCGGAACACTCTATACACCGTATATCTCAGCATCGCGATCAGGACCATTGATATGTGAAGGAAGTATAAATCAGGAGCGCAGAACACATGTGTTGGGAAAACTTAGGATAAATGCATTTTATGAATTTTTTCCCAAACTTTTCTAAAAGACACCACCAAGGGACTTCGACCAACTATCTTTTAAGCATTTGTAACATGGTGCAATCTTGACATCGAGCTGGTTTTATTGGAATGGAACAATAAAKAAACTAACCTATGTTCTAACCTAGTTKCCTATGACAGTTAACCCAGATTAAACTGTTGGGTTAAGAAATTACTCTACCCTAGGGCTATCTGACCAGGATTAGACAGTCTGGCCAAATTTATTCACTAATCTAACCTAGACACTTTGGCTAAGATTAAACTGTTTAGCCAAATCATTCACTACCCTATCAACATCAAATTTAAAAAGAACTTGGCCATGCTTGAAAGGTATGGACCAAGTTACCATTATTGCATGGGGCTTTATTTCAATTCTTTTATGCCCTCTTTTCTTTCTTTCTTTTTCTTTTTCTTTTCTTTTCTTTTTTCTTTTCTTTTTCTTTTTCTTTTCATTTTCTTTTTTCTTTTCTTTTTCTTTTTTCTTTTTATTTCTTTTTTCTTTTCTTTTTTCAAATTATTTGTAGAATGAAAAATCATTTGTCAACAAAGACACTAGAAATAGATAATATCTCAATCACCAGTTGATTCCTATAACTTATAAGACGATAACAGAGGGTATAAAGATGAAATACTCTGTGATGTTATTCGTATGGATGTTTGTCATCTATTGCTAGGTAGACCATGGCAGTATGACAGGAATGTGATTCATGAAGGGAGAATGAACACATACACCCTAGAGAAAAATGGGAGAACTCACATGCTATTGCCGATCAAAGATAAAGAAATAAAATCGGAGGTGAACAACACTGTACTTCTCATGAGTGGGAAGGAACTTCTTATAGAGGTTAAGAAGAAGGAGGAACCACAATTTATTGTGGTCAGGAAGCCAAAGATTGTTTTAACCAACACAAGGGTAGATGATTTACTAGAAGAGGTTCAGGAACTATTGGAAGAGTTCGCTGACATAGTAGTGGATGAACTACCTCGTTCATTGCCACTGATCAGAAGTGTGAATCATCATATTGATCTCATACCTAGAGATGGTTTGCCAAAAAAAGGAGCATACAGATTGACGCCATAGGATAATGAAGAGGTCAAAAGACAGGTTGAGGATTTAATGGACAAAGGATTAGTCAAAGAAAGCTTGAGTCTGTGTGCCGTTCTGATGGTACTCAGTTCGAAGAAAGACAGAGGCTAGAGGATGTGTATTGACTCGAGGTAAATCAACAAAATAACCATCAGGTACAGATTTCCATTGCCAAGGATGGATGATCTGATGGATTGCTTAAGTGGGGCCAAATGTTTTTAAAAGATTGATTTGAAAAGTGGTTATCACCAAATCCACATGAGAGAAGGTAAGGAATGGAAGACATCACTCAAAACCAATGAAGGGTTATATGAATGGCTTCTTATGTGATTTGGTTTAACAAACGTGTCGAGTACTTTCATGAGATTGATGAATGAAGTCCTGAAGGATTTCATCGAAAAATTTGTTATTGTGTACCTTGATGACATACTGATTTTCAGTAAAACAAAGGCAGAGCATATGAAACATTTGGCTATAGTGATGCAGAGGTTACAGCAAGAGAAGCTATTGATAAATATGAAGAAGTCCTCATTCATGAAGACAAAGCTCATTTATTTGGGGTTTGTTATTTCTGTTGATAAGTTGAGGATGTATCTAGATAAGGTGGAGGTTATTAAGAATTGGCCGTCACCAAAGAATATCTTTGAGGTGAGAAGTTTTCATGGATTAGCTAGTTTCTATCATAAATTCATCAAGAATTTCAGTGGAATTAGTGCACCAATGATGGACACAGTGAAGAAGAGACACAAATCGTTTTACTAGACAGAAGAGGCTGAGAAGAGTTCTAATCTGTTGAAAAGGAAAATCACGAAACAACCAATTTTGGTGTTGCCTGATTTCCAAAAGACATTTCAAGTGAAATGTGACGCAAGTGGATTTGCAATAGGGGTGGTCTTGAGTCAAGAAGACAGGCTGATAACATATTTCAGCGAGAAGCTGAACAAAGCCAAAGTCAAATACTCCACGTATGACAAGGAGTTTTATGCTATCATTCAGGAATTGAAAAAATGGAGACATTACTTGATTCCAAAGGAGTTTGTCTTATACAGTGATAATCATGCATTGCAATTTGTGACTCAATAGGAGAAGTTGAATCAAAGACATGTAGAATGGGTTGAATATATGCAAAATTTCACTTTTGTGACTAAACATATTTCTGGTACTGCTAACAAAGTTGTTGATGCTTTGAGCAGGAAGTGTTTTCTATTGCAGGAGTTCAAAGTCAAAACATTGGGTTTTGATGATCTCAGGGACATGTATAGAGATGATCTAGATTTTAAAGAGGCGTATGAAGCAGCTGAGAATCCAATTCTCAGGGATAGAAGCCAATTGGCAGAATACATGATCCAAGAAGGATTATTGTTTAAAGGTAATCATCTTTGTATTCCAAAATGCTCCATGAGGGAGAATTTGCTGAAGGAGAAACATAGTGGAGGATTGGCCAGACATTTCTATCATGACAAGACGTTTGCAAAGTTGAATGAGTCATATTTTTGGCCAGGGATGCGAGCAGATGTCAAAAGATTCGTGTACAGATGTAGAATTTGTCAACATTCAAAAGGAAAGAGGCAAAATGCAGTTTTTTATCAACCATTACCCATACCTGAGAGGTTGTGGGATGCAGTTAGCATGGACTTCATATTGGGGTTGCCAAGAACACAAAGAGGGTTTTACTCAATCTTTGTGGTGGTGGATAGATTTTCCAAAATGGCACATTTCATTCCATGTCAGAAAACCAGTGACACAACTCACATTGCGAACCTATTTTTCAAAGAAGTCATTCGACTTCATGGCTTGCCAAGGAGCATAGTTTCGCATCGAGACACTAAGTTCGTAGGACACTTCTGGAGAACCTTATGGATGAAGTTGGGAACAAACTTGTTGTTTAGTTCAACTTATCATCCTTAGACATATGGACAGACGAAAGTCATGAACAGGAGTCTGGGAGACTTGCTGAGGAGATTGGTGACAGAAAACCACAGCCAGTGGGACAATATATTACCACAAGTGGAGTTTGCTTATAATGACTCACTTAATAGGAGCATGGGATAGATTCCATTTCAGATTGTCTATGGCATGTAGCCGAGAGGAGTTTCTGAGCTAAGGGATTCAGAACAAACTGCGACTAGGAGTGCTAGTGCATAAGATCTCGCAGAGGTGATGAAGGAACTTCACAGCCAGGTGAAGCAATAATTGTAGAGTTCAAACTAAGATTATAGGCGAAGAGCAGATCAACACAGGAGACAACTTCAGTTTGAGGTTGGTGATTTGATTCTGGCACATCTGAGAAAGGAAAGGTTCCCGAGAGGAACATATAATAAACTGAAAATGAGGAAAATTGGACCATGTAAGGTCTTGAAGAAATTTGGGGCGAATGCATATGAGATTGAATTACCCGATGGGATCATAATTTCTCTGATATTCAATATCTCAGATTTGTCCCCTTATAAATATGAGGAAGTAGAAGAAGGAAATGAACAGCCAGAGGTTCAGTGGACAAAACAAATGCCAGTTGCAGAAAAGCCACAGATGAAGTGCAAACTGGATAAAAGAGTTGGTAAGAAGACCAGGAGAAAGCAATACTTTGAATACTTTGTCAAGTGGAAGGGTCATCCAGTTGAAGATACCAGCTGGGAGAATGAAGTCGAAATACAGAAGCATGGACACACCGTGCAAGAGCTCACGGACAAGATCCCATGAAAATTTTCAAGCGAGGGAGTATGATGCAGGAGCATCGCAAGGGCATGCAAGCATAGCTAGGAGTGAGCCAACGCAGAGATAAGAGACAGTTGGGAAAGCACCGAGAACATTTTTTGGAAATGTTTTGAAATATTAATGAAGTCATTAAATGGAGGCATACTTTTATTATTGTAAAAGGACCTTGAGAGATCCACTCTTGTCCATAGTAGATAGGAGGCATTTATGTGTAATGAATGTAGGTATATAGAATTGAATGCTTAGATTAGACAGTTTAGAGCGCAAGAGGGAAATGGGATATAGACACCCTCATTGTATAGTTGTAAGATTATTATGAGCATAGCACATAGAGAAGAGAGCAGAGAGCTGTAGTTGAAAACACCCATGTACAGAGATTTGAATTAATAGAAAGAGCTTCGATTCAAATTCATGGTGTCGTATTTGTTCTTTGTGTATGCCTGTTGAATATTATGCTCATGGATGTTTACTTTCTATTATACATTTTCTCTATATGTTGTGTATATGATTTCATGCTTTGTGTTTGAAGTCTCAGAGGGAGTAAGGGATGGGTTTCAATTGTTTCTCTATCTGAGCAAGAGTTCCTGCAAGGAGTGCAGTTGAATTGTCCGCAAGGAGTGCGTTGACAAAGGGTTTAGAGGTTTGTCTCTAAAATCTTAGATAGGATAGCTTTTGTTTTCATTTCCTTAGAAGTGAATTTAGGCACAGGATCCGTACAAAGTGTGTGAAGGCTGAGAGTAGTTTCAGGGTTTGTAAGACCTGAAGGACTGTTGAGAGACTGTTGCTGCAAGGAATGCGCAGAGTCTACAAGGGATGTGGGACCCGAAGTAGGCACGCAAGTCTTTCGGGATTTCGGGACCGGAAGGTAGAGGAGACATAGAGCTCTTGTATATTGAGCTCCCAGAGCGTGAAATAGCATTGACCGTTGGATGAAGGAAAAGCTCCAGAACCGTTGATTTCTTGTGGAGGCGGAACCTTAGCGTTCTAGTGTTTATCAGAACTCACCATATCGGTGTTTGGAGGTCTGAAGGAATAGCCACTTGACCACAAGACTCGTGAAGTCGTGAAGTCAGCTCTCCCAAAGTGTGAAGGGAGATTCACCAAGGTTTTCTGTGGGTGCAGATTTCTCAAAAGAGGAATAGAAGAGCCAATTGTCGAGAGCTCTTTGGGCCAGTGGAAGAAGAACTATCCTGTTGAGTGTGGAATTCTGACCTGTGGGTTGGGAGGGCTGCATCACTCTCACCTTGTGAATCTCCGAGATCATGAGATCCATAAATCTCTGCCACCTGTCCTCCGTAGATGGAAGGTTCTGATCTTCCCGCGACTTCGCCACTCGCAAAGTCTAGATGATCACCTCTGTGAGTCCTGATGCCCGAGTCTCCGAAGTGGATGATCTCATGACACGCATCCTTCTGCAAATGGACGGCTCCGATCCCTTCATAAATTTGGAACTTCTGATGTCGAGTGTCCAGACCTTCATCCTCAGGACCCCTGAACTCCCGAATGTCGAGATCTCGATACCAACTCCTTACTTTTCACTTCTATTGCTCATGAAAGTTCAACCCCTGTGCATATCCTATCATATCTAATGGCTGATGGGTGTTTGGACTAAGGTATAATGGCTTAGACCAGTCCCGCATTGTGCACTCTCCCACGGCTCCCTAGATGTGGGAAATCCAATGGTCCAGATACTCCCATGGACCTTGGGGATCTACGGTCTTGATTTCTTCGTTACTCATGAAGATAAAGGAATAAGGGGTTAAGGAATTTAAATGCCATCGTCTCTTCCTCCAACCTAATGGTCATGGATGATCGTAGATCTTCTGACAAAATCTCATCCGTCAATCGATTCTTATCCATGCGCTCCCGTTTTGGGATGTCGGGGTTTCGAGACTCGCGAGTTCAAGAAAACTCACACCTAGATACTCTGAGTGTTGAAACGCCAAAATGTTGAGGTCTACAAGGACCGTTCTCCCTCATATAAGGTTTTGAGACTTAACCCCTAACCTCCTTCTTTGGGTCCTCGGGTAATTCACACCAGGTTTTGAAGACCAAACTGGAAGGTCTTCTCTAAGGTAAGGGAGTGGTCTCAAAAGTATGCCTTCAGGAGGAAATCTATCCAAGGCATTAGGTAGGACAAACACAGGAACAATCTACAGAGAGCAGACTTGAAGTCTGACTTATATCGGTAAGCATATAAATAGAAATTCATAAAACATAAGCCATACATGGTCTTTCCATTATAAGCATGCAACCAACATTTCTGGTCAAAACACCACACAGACAGTCTTATGCTCAAACCATTCATAAATTACATAGACTATGAACATATATATCAGCATATAAACTTCAAGATGCAGGATATAAAACACTTATTAGAAATAACACTAGGTGTGATTGCAACTGTTGAGAGGGGTGCTCGTTTCCACCCAACCATAGGCTTAGTGACTCCCAATGGATTTACCACTAGCCAACCCCAAGATGAGACCACGATGTTGTGAGACTGCATCTCTGTTTTTCAGTGATCAAGAATGAAGGTTACTCTCCTTCTTCTCCACTGTCACTCACTCTATATTTTTCCAGAGTTCTCTTTCTTCCTTCCCTCGCGTCTGCCCCCTTGATCGCCAACTCTTCCTACCTTTTCTCCGTTTGACAAGGTTTTGTGTGGCATGATTTTCCTCGTAGTGGTCAGGTCTAAGGACTCTACGGATGGATGGTTCACCCCCATCCCTCATTACTCATGAGGAGCCCTTTACCTACCAATCCTGACGAGTCATTTAATTCGGGGCCGACGAGCCGCTCTTGGTTCTCCGGGCCAGTGAAGTCCAAATACGGTATTGGTTTTGGCAGAAGTTAATGCCACCTTTCCAGGTGCCTTCCACCACCTTTATTCATCCATCGTGGTCTCTTTTTCAGGGCCTTCCCCTCTCAGCAGTCCTACAATACATATATTTATATTATTATTTACATTCATCAACCTTTTCCACAAGGTCCATTCACATCACACATTCACATTTTTGAGTTTTCCACAGTTCTTGGCCAGTATAGTTATTTTTCAAACTGGGGGAAACAGGGTGTTACATGTACCCTGGCCTGTGGGTGGCTAGCTATGTTACAATGTCGAATTCGTTGACGCTCATCATGGGAAGCAGAAGTAGGGAACTTCAAATTCTATAGATAGAATAGTATATCTCCATACCAGGGGTCTGAAGATGCAATTAGAAAAACATCTCCCTTAACAGGTGACTCTTGAGGAATAATATCACTAGACTCGACCGGAAGATCCCAAATAAGCTCGGAAAATACCAACTTTTTGCATTTGACTGAAACAAAATCCAATTCAAATTTTCGGAGGATTACAATCCATTTATTGATATTTCCACCAATGAATCACCATGTTAACACGTATTGGAAAGAGTTTACGATGACGATGATGGTGGTCTTGTGAAGAAAAATGTACTGATGGAACCGTTGGAAAGCATGAGTTGATGCCCAAGCAAGCTTATAAATGTGAGAATAGTTGAGTTCCAACCCAACCAGGCCTAGGATAAGGTAATATATAATGTGATATTCAAGCAGATCATCTTTGTGAACCAAGACCATGCCAATGGTTGTTTCCACAGTGGCCAAATATAACAAGAAATATTTTCTATAAGTGGGAAGCTGAAGCATAGGGGAAGATGTCAAGGCACATTTCAATGCTTCAAAGGAGCATTGAGCAGCTTCATCCCAACAGATTGGGACCATTTTTTTCAGGAGATGCATAAAACCTTTAGTGATCTCGATGTAATTTGTGAAAAAACGCCGAAGAAAATTCTCTTTCCCTAGTATGATCTGAAGTGGGGGTATCTTGCACAGGGGAGGAAATTGAAATATCACCTCAAAATTGAGAGGATCAACCATGGCTTTTGTTGTCGATACAATAAAACCTAAGAGATGAGATGATGTCATGCATAAATTACACTTGTTAGGATTCAAGTGAATCTGCTAGTAGAGATATCACTCAAATACTAGTCGAAGATGGGCAAGATGATCAAATGTCTTGCAAGAGTGTGATGCTAGATCATTGAGATACGCCTAGACTATGTGTCTAAGGTCATGAAAAGAAAACCACATGGACCCATGAAAGGTAGCTCCAACATTCTTCAAGCCAAAAGGCATCTTACGATACATGAACATGCCCCAAGGACAAATAAAAGTTGTTTTATGATGGTCCTTGGGTCTGATCTGAATCTGATTATATCTTGAAAAAAAAATCCATGAATGAAACGACCTCGCAACCTATGCACTCATCGAAAATATAATCGATGAACAGGGTGGGAAATTTTTCTTTCGGAAAAGCCTTATTTAAATCATGGAATTCCATGCACATGCGAATCATACCCTATTTCTTATTAACAAGAACCAGGTTTGACACCCATTCCATCAATTGTATAGGGTAGATAAAATCGTCTTTGACCAGTTTTTATACTTATGCCTTAATTGTTGCCTCTTTTCAAGGATTTACCAGACGAATCTTTTTTCGAACTAGTTTGGCATCAGGATCAGTCATAATTTTATTCTTGACAATTCGTGGGTCAATTCTTGGCATCACCTCGTAAGACCAGGAAAAAACGTTGTAAAATTATTTGAATAACTCAATGTAAGTTCGAATATCTTTGAGGAGAAATCTGCTCTGATGAAAACATTCTCCACAATGCCAGGCATTTTGGAGATATCGATTGGAATCATTGTAGCAATGCTTTCCATGTTACCCTTTGCATGAAATCTGTGTGTAGCTAGAGGATTGATAGGAAAAGGATTATCTCCATTCATGGTCAAAATGAATTCACCCGCCTCTATTATCCTTAACTCAAGAAGTAAGAAATATATATGAAGTAGATTATCCCAGGGTCTATCGGAACGAGTCATTTCCTCTAGAATCGCCTCGTAAGAGGGAAAGACCAATTCTAAAGGATCTTGAGTGGAAAGAGAACCTTGATCCCAAAAAGGCTCGAGAACTATATCTAACTCATGTGCGGGAGTCAGATTGGGGTTGGCCGAAGTCTGTTGGACAATGTTTTACACAACCTCATCCGCGGACAAGGGCATGGCCATTCTAGGATTCCCTTTCCCTTCCATGAAAGCTGATGGGGAAGGTAAATTCCATAGATCATTAAAGTCGCTCATTTAAAATGATTATACTTGTAGAATTGCAACCCTCGACTAGTCATGAACAACCGATATAAGATTTACATTTCCAAAAGGTAGAGGGTAATCAAAAGTTCCCATCAACGACGAAAACAAACCAACACCTAAATTGAAAGTGCCAGGTTGTGGACTAAAAATCATTGAGACCGTGGAAGCCCCCAATGAACGGTCAGGACTAAAGAAGGCCAACTGGTCAATGTTCATAATCTGACCCTCATGCAGAAAACACAAGACCTGAAAAACCATACCAACCACTACATGAATCGCATAATTCCAACTCCTTCCTAACAATAGGTTGTAGTTGAGAGGAAAATTGATCACTTCAACTTTGAGACACATGGGTTTTCCTCCCAACTGCACAGAGAAATAAGGAATAATACCATGTGTTTTAAATGACCGATCATCAAACATCATAATAAACATAGGCGACAGAGACAACCTATATTGGCTAACGGCCTTCCGACATGCCAATGCCATCATGCAAGTTGAGGAAGCCTAGTCAACCACTGTATGAAAAATGTTCTGCCTAAAATATTTTGTGGTGTAAGCCACTACTATCTGAAACGCAATGTGGTAAGGAAGACAGGGTTTTAATTCATTTGGATAAAAAATAATTTGTTAAGGTCCTAACCCGCACATAGGTAGATCAATGTATTCGGATGTAATAAAGGTCAATATTAATAAGGCCTTTCAATAAAATAGAATAAGGTTGATGTAAGAAGACCTAATAGAAGCTTCTGCTTCTAGAAGGATCTTCCTCTAGATGCTTCTCTTAATAGAAATATTTAGTATAAATAAGAGGCGAGGGTATGAGAACCCTAGCTTGGAGATTATTGTAACAAAGCGTTGCTCGACTGGAGGTTGCCCCCTTGAAGAGGCCTGTGAACAGTGCTATCTGAATCAAAGTGCTATTTCTGTTGCTATTTCGTATACCATTTATGTGTATTGTGAAGATTATGCTGGATATTTTACTGTTATTCTGTCATTTTTAGCATTTCATTTATGTTCTCCATATTTTATATATCTAGTATCTTGCAAGTTGTATCAGAGCACTTTCCTTGGCAGAAATTGTGGGTATTTTTTTTCAGGGTAGAGACGTATTCCGGCGTCTTTAAGCCACAAAGATCTGTCGTTATGCGCATAAACCCATGGTTGAGGGATTCATACATGCAAGAAATACAAGTGGTTCTTAAGTGCACATCTGTTGGCCACCCTTGTAACCCCTGTTGGTACCTCTTCGAGTGGTATCATATCAGATAGAACCTGTGTATGGATCGACCTAGATTTCTTGAAGCCCTCTTTAGATAAACCTATAGGCCGTCGGACTGCTATAGTGTCACTGAGAACAACACTCGGGAAGATACTCTCTAGTACCTGGGTAGTCGGGTAGTATGGCTAAGTGTACGGTCTATCCTCCTTAGTTAGTGCCCTGAGATATTGGGCCGAGTACTACTGTTGGACCCCACACGTATATCAGAGAGCTATAGCACAGGGAAAACCCTTGTCTGTAGAACCCTTGAGTACCTAACCCTTGGGGAACATAAACAACAACATAAACAATTTAAACCAGTGAGATATATTGTCGTGCATCTGTGTTTGCGTTGCTAAGTAAATACTCTCTGGTTCAAAATTTGGGGATTTCAGCACTGCAACATTCTTCAGACCAAAGTATAACCCCGCAGCTATAAAAAAATAAAATAAAAATAAATAAATAAATAAAAGTATGGAAATTGTTTCATCATTATTTGAGACCTATTCCATTAGACTCATCTCTTCCCTCTTGTCACATTCATCCATATCATTTTTTGGCAAAAAATTCTAACCCCGCCCGCTCCCATTTTTTCACCATTATTTGAGACTTATTCCATTAGACTCATCTCTTCCCCCTTGTCACATTCATCCATATCATTTTTCTGCAAAAATTTCTAACCCTGCCCGCTCCCTTTCCAGTTCACCCATCATCATGGCCCATACCCGTAGCTAAGAACTAGAGTCTCACTTCAACACCTTGGAATCTGGTTTCCTTAAGACCCAACAAGAAGTGCAACAACTTAGTGCTACTATTTCCTCCCGTGATGCCTCCATAAATGCCTCCATAATTGCATCCGTCAATGTAGCCGTGCAGTCCGCAATGGCGGAAGTCAAACATGAACTGACCACCCATCTTGAATCTGTCTTTGCATCACTCTGCACCAAACTCAAAATCCCTATCGATGACTCTTTTCTTGATGCACATAAAAAGATTGAAGGTGAAAATTCTTCCCATTCCTTTCAACCCCATCACTTTCAAAGGGACATACGCCTTCCATGGGTGGATGTAACCAAATTTGATGGCTCAGACCCCACTGGTTGGGTCACACAAATGGAACATTATTTCTCTCTCTACAACATTACAGATGACTTGGCCAAACTCCAGTATGGTGTTCTCCATCTAGATCAAGAATGTTGGCAATGGTGGCAATGGAGAAAAACTTCCCATCAAGGATATATTGCTTGGACCCAATTTGTTGCTGAGCTTTATGAACGCTTTGACACTGACACCAACCATTTGGGTCGTTTGAAAAAATTGAAGCAATCAGGCACAGTTGAAGTCTTCATAGCTGCATTTGAGTGTCTGGCTTTTCGAATAGAGGGCATAACTGATGCTTTCTTTCTAGAGTGTTTTATCAGTGGCCTCAAGGAGGAGATTAGGGCCCATGTCCTCATGGCTCGACCTACGACTTGGGTGGAGGCTACCAAAAAA
>ML856377.1:30249-42243 GCA_009831015.1 Picea engelmannii
GCATTTGTTGATTGACATCTTAGGCTAGATTTCCCTTAACCTTTTAACTAATTAAAATCAACTCCTAGAACACTTAAACGTAAATCTCATCTAGTAACTAGTGTCTACCCCCCTTGGCTTCCCTGGGAGTTAGCTTAGACGGAAGAGGTTCAAGTCAAAGTGACAGCGTGGGCTTTGAACCTAGGCATTGTGCCTCCGAGGACAGACTAAGTGAGTAGGACTTGGCTCACGTTTGCAAGTTTGTATAAGGACGGCAACAGGGTCTAGACTCTTTCAACTAAGGCCCAATCAGAATCAAGTATAGAAGGCCCCCAAATCTCTGAGCCATAGAGAACAGTGGATCGGATAAGCGAGTCCATGAGGGACATCTTGGATGAGATGTCCTGAAAATGGTGTTAGAAGCATTGTCTCTCAAGAAGGGATAAGGATCCGTAGCCCTTGTAGATTCGAGGCTGGAGGGTCGATCACAAATTGAAGCGAGGTCTTGAGAATTGCACCCCCAAGTATGTGTAGGTGTTGGTGATCTCGATCTCCTCCCCTCTGAAGAAGAAATGAAGGTCCAAGGTCTTCTTCAACCTGTTAAAGATCATAACCTTGGTTTTACCTAGGTTGAACGTCAATTATCGAAGGTTGTAGAAGAGAGTTAAGGCATCCAACTGTCTCTATAACCCCTCCGGAGATGATGCTAGGAGGACCACGTCATCAACAAAGAGCAGGATGGATATCGGAACGTGGTGGAGGAGGCACCCATCATTGTCCTGGATATGCTCATGATGAAAGGCCTCCAACTTATCAATGTAAATCCCAAACAAGGTGGGGACAAGGGGAAACCCTATTTAACCTCAATGGTACTCCTGATGAAATTGGACATCCCATGACCTGTATGGAAACGACCAAGGACTGAATCACATAGACGGACGATGCCAGTAAGTAGGGTCTGGGAAATGCCAATATCTTTGAGCCTCCAGAATAGGGCTTTTCTCGGGACAGAGTCAAAAGCTTTCAAAAAATCTACAAAGCAACAATAGACTTTCGAAGAACGATGTTGTGCCTCATCAATGATGGCCTGAAGGGTAAAGGTGTGATCAATGATCTGATGAGCGGGTCAGAATCTTGCCTATCCCCTAGCTCTTAGGGATCTCTGATCAAGCTCCGCTTCATATGGAGAACTGTGGCACAAAGCTTCGAGAATGTATGGGCCACCATAATGATGTGATGGGACCATGCTGATGTAAATCCTGTACGAACCACATGGTTGAAGAGATCGGCTAAGTGTGAAACCAGAACACGAAGAATGTGCTTAAAGAACTCTTCTTGGAAACCCTCCTCATCTGCTAATTTGTTGTTGCTCATCACCAAAACAACCTCTCTAATGTCACTGTCTGAGAATAGGAAGCATGAAGAAGGTGGAGAGGTAGCCTGAATCTGGGTTTTCCCATGAATATCATAGAGAGTGGGTATGTGAGAGAATAGGGATCTAGGGTTAAGGTCGAATGGGAGGGGAGAGTGGTGAGGGAGGATGGTGCACCGAAAGTGTTTGGGGGAGTAAGGGAAGTACATAAGTCCCATCTCCTTTGAGAAACAAAGAGGTATTTCTTACAACGGAGTAGACAACGATAGGAAGATCTAAGGTTGGGGTAGGAGGGGTGAACATGGGTGAATGCGTGTTGAAGTCGACGGTGGAGAGCCTTACAT
This sequence comes from Picea engelmannii, assembly GCA_009831015.1. Classification (NCBI taxonomy): domain Eukaryota; kingdom Viridiplantae; phylum Streptophyta; class Pinopsida; order Pinales; family Pinaceae; genus Picea; species Picea engelmannii. Next base: position 31,945 of record ML856377.1, read on the forward strand.
TCCTCATCATACCATTAGTTCATAGGACAGGATTTGTTTTTTTGGAAGGTGGAAGTGGGTCGAGTTCAGTGAGGGTAAGATTTGAGGGTTGCTTCCCAAATTATGGATGGGAGACAGGTGTACTTCGTAGATTTAGAATCAAGTAAGAAGAACTGGGTCTTGGAGGGGAGCATCTGGTGGAGGTGCGTAGAAAAGGTATTTGGGTCCCCTTCATCGAATCGGAAGGTAGTGCGAGGCGGGCCCTTGGGGGCGGTGGTGGTGTGTTATCAGGGGAGGTGTCATCTCAGAGAGAGGAGAGAAGAGCATGGTCGACTAAGGCGAGGGGAGTTACCAAGAATTGGTGGATGAAGGGGAGTAGAGTTTGACTAGTCAAGACATAATTGACTACACTAGCACCTCCATTGTGAGGTCGACAAGTGAAAAAGTGAGAGTCAAGAAAGGAGGGAAGGACATTAAGGATCAATAGCTCATGGGATTCACCAAGCTGCAATAGATGTCTACCATAACCTAGAGTCCCTGATGCATCATCCTATGCTCACTAGAGTCCTACTGAATCTAGATCTGTCTCCTATATGCAAAACACACCATCTTTTCTTGTGGTATCCCTTTTAATGTGGTTTGGTCCCCCTATTGGTAAGATTTGGTGAGGGAAATTAACAAAACTCCTCAAGGTTTCAAGGGGCCAAACTATGAAAAACTCATAATAGTTTTTCTTAGTAAAGAGAGGCAACTTCTTGAATATGTTTTAAGACCAATTCGTAGCTCATGGGGTAGCATAGGGGTTTCCCTTATCTCATGGGGTAGCATAGGGGTTTCCATTATCCAGATTCATGCTCTAAGGTGGGTCAAGTATGGTATTATTAATGAGTATGGTGGTGGGTGCGACTTGGGTTGAGTGGAGACAAGTAGATTCAGAGAGGGGAAGTATGGTGCAAAGGGTGTTGATTGATGTGGATTGGTGGAGCAAGATAAAATTCTTGCTCAAGTTCACATTATCTACATTTGAGCTTCTCCGAGATGCAAACACAAACAAACCTTTCTTGGGAGAGATTTATGATGGCATGGATACCATGGTTGAGAAAACCGTGGAAATTAATACACAAGAGGCTCCCACTCATCTTTTGGTTGATGCAGATTTTGTTGAGCATGTGAGATCCATCATTGTTACGAGATGGAATGGTTTTAACACTCCATTGCACACTTTGGCACATGCTCTAAATCCAAGATTTTATGATTAAGAGTTCATTGTTCAAAGCAATGGGAAGAGGAAGGCCCCACATAAGGACAAGGAGGCGGCCAATGGAGTGAAGAAAGTCTTCCAGAGGTTGTTTCCAACTTCTCAACAAACAATCGTGAGGGAGGAATTTGCTTGTTTTGTTGTTGGATTAGAGGATTTTGCAAACATGTCATCTTTGGAGGAGAGGACCATGAACCTGATTAAATGGTGGACTTGTCATGGGGAAAATGGTGTATATTTGCAAAGCCTTTCCATGTATTCTATCACAAGTGCCAAGCTCTTCATCAATGGAAAGAAATTGGAGCATCTATGGTTTCATTCATTCCGTGAAGCGCAACGGGTTGGGATCTCAAAAGGTTAAGGATCTTGTATATGTGCATTCAAGCCTATGCCTTGTGGGGGTGAAGAATATACAAGTGGACCTCATAAACATTGGGATGTGGATGCATAATGCCCAAACATGGAACTCTCTTGTTGCTCTTGATATTGGCATTGATGCAACCGAAAGTGGAATTGCCTCTTCTTCCAATCCATGCTCTAGTTCTGCTGAACATGCATCTTGTTCTATTTTTGTTGATGACGATGAGGATGAGTATGACTTGTATTAGGATATGTAATTTCACTTTACTTTCTCCATCTCGCATTTTATAGGAGACCTTTTGGTACTCCTGCATTGTATTGGCATCATTGTACTCTGCAATCCCTTTGACCTACTTTTGTGGTCTTTAGTCGGACATTAATAAAATTATCTTATCTTATCTTATCTTTAGCTCGTGTTTATTTTTTTTTCAGCACATATAGCCTCATGTATAAAGGATGATTTGGGATGTATAGCCCCATCTATAAGGCTAATTCTGGATTATGTTGCTTGCATCATGTAATCATCTATGGGAGTTAATATAGACATGGTTTTCCTTCTAAAATCTCATTTATGTGTATCATTCTTTTTTTCTTGCAAGATAATGTTATATATATATACATACTATGTTTGCCCTGACGTACCCATTTTGGGGCGGTCACATTTCCAGACGTTCGCGTTTTGGAAACTTCCAGACGTTTCCACATTTCATGCAACTTATTAACAAAACTATCATTGTTATCAAATGCACTTACATCCCATTTTCTAAAGCAAATATAAAGCAGAAACCCTGAGGCAATGCAATAATCCCATGAAGGCTAAAAGTACCCGATGCTTTGAATCCCCTAGCAAGGCAAGTCTCTAGTGAATCTTACCTTGGAACATGGAAGGAACTTGCTGTTAAACCTTATGCCAACACTTTCTAGCTACCTGGCACTCCTACATGATATGCTTTACAGATGCCATCTTGCCACAAATAGGGCATCAATCATTTAAAAAGACACTTGTAGCTAAATGTGCTTTTGTTGACAAACCCCAGTGGATAATTAGACAAGCAAAAGACTACAGCTTATAGGAGATGTAAAAGCACCAAACCCTATGAAGTCTCCCAATCCACTTGTTCTTAGGGTCAAAAGAAGTCCATCTTGCATTCAGTGTAGGACCAAGGGGTGCCCTATTATGCAACATTGCATACAGTTTTATAGAATCATATGCTTGAATTTCCTTATTAAAAGACCAACACCAGTTCCCATTTGCCACATCCACCTCTTCTACCTCTGCCATGACCTCTACCATAGCCTCTTTCTCTAAATTAAAAATCTGTGTTTACTAATTGGTTTTCGCTTGCATGCAATGTAAATTGCTCCTATTGAAGCATCCTTGCAATTTCATTGCTCGTATTGAAAACCTGTGTTGGACGATACACACGATGTGATCACAAAATTTGAAAATGATTTATTTATACTTCTCAGAAGAATGCTTATGAAGTCATCATCTGAAATCTTTTCTACAATGGCATGACACTTCTTTAAAATTGCTTAAAGTCCATTGATATGGTCAACTACTGTATCTGTGTCTAACATCTTTATGCTTAATAATTGTTCTCTTAGTATTATTATTCTTTGTTTGTCTTTGGTCTCATATCCAACTTGCAATTTATTCCTGCTCCATTAGCATTTTCAATGCCTCCAATGTGAGAATGAAGGTCATCAAAAATATCAAATGTGAGTTTCTCACAATTGCTTTTTTATTCTTCTTTAAATAATTGTCCATCATTGGACTTCGTTTTGCATTTTTATTCTTCTTTAAATAATTGTCCATCGTTGGACTTGGTTTTGGTGTTTTTCTTGTGTTGAGGTCCCACAAATCCTCATACATCAGGAGGGTTTGCATTTTTTGTTTTTAGGTTGGATAATTTTTCTCAATCAATTTGTAAGAATCAAGGATCATGATATTATGTAAATTTGACATTTTTTTCTGTAAAAAGGGTCAACCTAGATATAACTCCAATATGGAATTTCACCTAGAGAGCAAATTAAACACCATATTAGTCATGCTCTCAACTTTCTCCAACATATTTGAATAAAAAAGTTCAAGTATTAGTAGATCTACATATTCCTTTGGAAAGAAATCTTAAACTCATTGTTCCTCTTATTACCATTTGAATCGTCACAGTGGATGTGCAAGGTCTTCACTCAAGAGTCAAGACAAGTTGATGGCAACTCGGAAGACAAACCACTGTCAGCTCGATTTTCCTTCCCACTCTTCAGGGTCATCCAAGACCACCACTAAGGGGGCTTCCCTGTAAAAGAAATCTTGCTCTATGTTTCATGGATGCCCAACTTCAAGAAGGATTGCTGCTTCTCTGTTTGCTTTAGCGCACATGAGGATAATGCTCTGTTCTTGCAAGAGCTGGAACTAATTTTGAAAGGATCAAATGGAGTCCAATTTAGTTTTTTCATATGAACCTTTCATCACCATGCACATTGAATTCCAAAGATATGTTTATCACAATTCATAATGAAACAATTTCAAGTTTTCTTCTAGTCCACTGTTTTGAAGTCAATGAATGAGAATTTCAAGACTGAATAGGCTGAAATGATGATTTCCCTCAAACTCTGTGACTGATATGCAAAAGAGAGAATTCTGGGCAAGTGCTCATAAATAGATCTAGTGCACTGTAAATAAACTACTCTATGGCTGCCCTCTTTAAGTCTGGTTGTAGCTCAGAATTTGGAGGCTCTTGTAGTGTAACACTCCCAAACATCCAGACCCCAATATGTATATTAATGCTGGTTCAAAGGCTGTAACACTTAAGGGGTTTTCCAGCATTAATATGTGTGAAACCAATCTGATTTTTCCAGCTGTATAAGGACAGAATATAGTGGTTGTTACGCAGGCTCAGATTTGCTTATATACAATCTCCCTTCAAACTGTCATATAAACCTTCATTCGCTGATCTATTTGAACTTGATATGGAGCACTAATTTCAATGTGAAGGCAGTCTTATCATCCAACATTATGAATGCATTACTGCTGTTAGATGAATGACTGTTTAAAGAGTTTCCTTCAGCATGTAATATGTTGAGTGATTCTTCATATCCAAGTCAGCATCTATAGCATTATATATCAGAGAGCAGATTGCAGATTTATTTGATTCCTTTGATACGTTTTGTCAAACACTTATCATGCACCCTGTATGTTACTTTGGTTTAACAATGTCAAATTAGTGTTGGTAGTGAGTATGCACTTTCAAAGTCAAGCTTTAAGAAAAATGTACACTTCCAGGCATAAGGATAGAATTTTCCACTTGCAAATATGAATTTTAAACCAACACACGAGCATTAGAAGTATAGGTTTTTATTCAGATTTGAAATACTTCCCTCAAAACTTCCGTCAAATAGTTTTCCTGTAGCCCAGACTTTATGACTCAATGCTACAGCTCAAATATCCAATGTTTAATTTTGCATACCACTGGAGTGTAATATGGTGAATTAGGAACCACGTGTAATTACAATTTTAAAACCCGAATGCAAACTATGTTAACAAGGTTGTTGCACAGTTCTGAAATTTTCTCAGGGGCATTTCGTCAAACAGTTTGTATGCAACCTTGTAAATTTCCTGATTACACACAAAATAATATGGTATACTAGCTGCTGTAGGTTTTGGTAACCAAGGTTTGACCTGAGACACTATTGCTGGCAGTGGTATGTAAACAATGAGTATAAAGGGTGCTTCCAGCAATAAATAATAAAGTCCCACCTTAAGAACAAACTCTGTTTTTTCATGGATGGTACTTCACAAATTTGCCTAAGTAAATTTCTATCAAATTAAAGCTATACGCAGCTCTCAAAAGGTGGTAAGAAGGGCGAGGGCGAGTTTGATGACCCAGCTCAAAGATGAACCTTGGTAAATCAATCTCCAAAGCTGTAGGGTGTAGAGAAGGTGCCAGCAACTTGGATTTCGGCACTAGAATTGTGCTGGCTTGAGAAGAACAATTCCAGAAAAGTTTCCAGATCTTTTCTTTACCAAAAATGGAGTTGAAATAATAATTTTTGATGGATGTAGAAGTGATTTCCCGTGCCTATTCAGTCCATTGGGCTCATGCGGTCAATTGGGAACACTACCAAGGCTCCTCTCAGATGTGAACCACAGAGTGTAAGCTTAAAACCACACAACCTTTTTTGCCCTATGGTTGTGGAAATGACTCAGAAAATTACTGAAATAGATAACCCTCTGTCCAGCATGAGCTCTTGAATTCATCCAAGAAATCCTTAATTAAATTTGCAACCGATTGTTGAGAACTAAACCCATGCAAAGAACTTCTAATGGACAAGCACAAGAAATAAAGATGATATTACCAAGTTGAAACAAGCTCATAATAGAAATTGGCACTCCACAACCAGCGCCCAACAAAGAGTTGGAGAAGGAATACCCTCGCAGTGCACCTCACTCAGCCACTCATGAGAGAGACAAATGAAGCTAAAACAGACGCATTCTATTCCTCACTCCTTCAACAATGCCTTAAAATGAGATGGAGGCTCTATTTATAAGAAATGAGCCAGAGGCCCTCATTTTACAAAATAATAATTTCCTAGAGTAAAACACACGAAAAATATTAAACAGCAACCTAGATGGGAAACTAGGTTTCTAGAGAGGTCTAAGCTCTCTCTTAGAAGATTAGTTACAAACCTTACCTTTTTACAAAATTTCTTAAGAAATAATTTCCAATCACATTTGAGGGTTGCGCTTTCTACCTCTAAGGTTAAATCATGACAAGTACTAGCTCTTTCAATGTGGGCCCGAGGAGATGCGCCTTACTCCATTCAGTCAATACATAAACTCGCTTTCTTAGTGAAATAATGGCAAAAAAAGTCTAAAAGCCCAAGGTAAAGTAAAATCTGGCCTTTTTTAAATAATTAGCTCGGGAAACCTTAGTCCTGACATGGGGAAATTTATCAATTAATCATAATTAGCTAGAAATGTGTGTAATCAGTGTAATCTTTATTAGGAAAAATTATGAATTAATCATAATTAGCCAGAAATGTGTGTAATCTTCACTAGGAAGTGCCCAAGTACATGCAAAATGCTTCCAATGTAAATACTAAATATGATAAAAGTTGTTGGAGATCAAAAGATGACCAAGAAACTCAAGAGGATAGGAAAATGGTCAAGTGGTGCACTCTCCTAACCAAACACCCGGAAAACATCAATATGCTAAAGAAAATGATGGAAAATGTCACGACTCACGAGGGGCATGCTGAAACCTGTGCTTTAAGATATGCTCATGCTCACTGCCCTAAGACTGCCAAATGACCATGATCACTGCCAAATGACCATGTGGTATTGTTACAAAACCCCATGCAACATATGTGGCAACACCTCCTAGAAAAATCTAAGATTTCAAACGGATTTTTAATTGTTCAACTACTTATTTCTTCTAGATTTCTTCCTTAAGTTTATTGTTTGTCATACTTGAGGGCCAATCAGCATGCCCCTTTCTCCAATTTGTATTCAGTTTGGGATTGCAACAAAGTGCGCCTTAATTTCTACAACTGAGAGCATGACAAGTCACCTTTCTAGTTTGATTATATATAGATCCGGGCATGTCAAGATTCTGGTAAAAATAATAATTTACTGCAAGACTATGTCTGCAAAATATGCCTTCGAACTACAGTGTCAAAAATCTGCGTGTATCCTGCTTCAAACATCAAAAACTCTGCCTTCCTGTTGATGTCGGGTCCTCTTCCTGTTGTAAAAATGGGTATGTATGTTGTTCTTCTCACAGTTTGTCTAAGTTGTATACCTCCATGGTACCGTAGAGAATTCGTGTCTTTGATATATAAGATCTCCAAAGGGGTTGTTTGTTTTTCTCTCGTCGATGCTTTTGTGTGGGTTTCAAACTTTTGTTAGATTATGTCTAGCAAAGTTTTGTGCTCTGCATCTGGCAAATTTTTGTGCTGCTCATTCTTTACCTGTCTGTGACCTTCAAGTTTTTTTTTTTTTCTAGAGCCAACATATGTTCTTCTGTTCTTCGTGTTATTGGGTCAGCTGTAGTTGTAGTCATGTGGTCTTCTGTTCTATGTTGCTTTATTTTGTTCTTCTAAGTTTGCATTGCTGTCAAGGGTTGTGTGTTGTCTAGTTTGTGAGGGTATGGCGGTCTGGTATGTGCATGTAATGTATCTCGTTAGGGGCTTGTGTGTTATTTGATCTGTGCGGGATCCCATTCTTTTTTGTCATTCTTCTACCGTATGGTGAATATGGATCTGTTTCGTTCTTTACGTTTTGTTGCTTTTCCTTTGACAGTCATCTGCGTTTTTGTGCTTTGCGTTATCGTTGTGCTGTCAAGTCTGTTTCTACTTTTTTTGTTTCTAATTTCCTTTAGTCTTCCAAGCTTCTAATGTTTTAATTTTCAACTTTATTAAAAAAAAATCTTCATATTTTATCCTTTTAGAAAATATAAAGATCCCATAGGCTATTTTTAGCCTCATGACGTTAAAAAAATACTTTCTTTCTAAATTGATTCGTCTTTTCCTTTCTCTCTCCTAGATCCTCTGAAAATTTCAAGCTTGGTCACATGCAACTCTTTAATGGTTGGCTTAAGAATCAATATTTTCTTTGATACTACTGTAAGTTATTAGGTACGAGAGAAAAGATTAAAAGAGAATATTGTTAGGTACTCTTCATGTCAAATGTGATCTCATTCATTTGTTGAAGATGGCCTCTCGTCATTTCTGTTCTTAAAAGCACTTGCTCTGTTTTTTCCATTTTCTTGGTTTTGTGTCCAAAATGTTCGAATTTGTAGAGATTTATCTTCACAATTAAACTTCATATAAATGGAAATGTCAAATTGGCTCACTATCATAGTTATCTACTTTTGCTGAAACCTTAGCAAACTGCTACCAAGCCGTCTAAGATGTACTACAAATTATACTTTTATTTATAGATAAACAAAAATCAAGGGGTGCATCTAGATTGTAAGTTTCTTTGTGATGAACCCATTCCTTTTAATATCAAAATTGAGTCATTGAGCATGTCATCCATTTGTAAATTTTATGGAAAATATTTGTGATACTTTATAATTGTAATCCTCGGGGTGAAGGTCTACTAATTTTTTCCTTGAAATAAATCTTTGCAGGAATTCTTTAGATGTCTTGCTATTTGTCATAGTGCCTTGCCAGAAGGTGAAACAACACCTGAGAAAATCAAATACCTGGCATCATCACCAGATGAAGTTGCACTCATAGTAGCAGCCAAAAGATTAGGCTTCTTCTTTCATAGGTACCTTTACTTAACTTAATGTCAAATGTCTACTTTGTATTCTCTAGATGAACAAATCAAGCAAGATTCTATTCATATGTTAAACTAAAATTTAGAAGAGCTATTTTAAGATACTTGGATTGTTCTTTTCTCCATTTTAAGATATAGTCCATCCTTGGCAGTTTTGTATGCTCGGTTTTTGTTAGTATTGAGTCTTGACTTCATGGGGGTTGGATTTGTTATCATTGGCTAATGATTAAAAATCTAAAGCACCACCCAGAATCTACTTTGTCATGCTCTACATTGGTGGCATTCTTTTACATTACCTTATGCTTTTCTATATTACAAACATTTTAGTTTGCAATCGCTACATAAATTTATCACATCACCTTTTCATAAATGCTTGTATTTCTCAATAATCCAAGTAGCTTAAACTATCTTGGGAACACAGGATGACACTTTTGAGATACATGTTACTAGTCTCACATAGCCAACCAAAATAAATTTCAACATCCAACTATCCATTTCCAACCTCTTCATCATATCCCAAAACGAGGTGAAGGGTAGCCATAATCGGTGCTAGTTTTTAAGAGAAAATACAACCAAACATGAGAGAGAGAGAGATTGAAAATTGTATTAATGTCCATTAAAGACCAAAATAGGTGAAAGGGACTAGTGACTGCAAACAACAATAATAGCCAAGCAAAAGAGAGTCGCGAAAAGCACCCTGTTGACCACCTATTCAGCTAGGGGGTCAACTCATGTGCCATGAAGTATGCATCATCAGATGCACATATGTTGAAGACAGTATTGGTTCTATTTGGGCATTTGATGCTCCAGCACAAAATTTTGTAAACAAAATTTCTGCACCCCTGCGTGGGTTAATAATGTAATATGTCTGCATGGATCATAGTTAGGTCAGGTACCTTGGGATTTTTTCATTGGGAGAGTTCCTTTCACCGAGGGTTTTTTATCCTCAGGTTGTCAACTGGGCTTTCAGCCTGGTTGATTTCCCATGAGTTTTTCCCTCCACATGCAATAATTCCTCCAAAGTGGTGAACGACGTTCTAATGGTCTCATCCTTTGGTAGCTATTGTTTAGGAATGATGTAAATGACCATGCCAGACAGTGTAGAAAGTTTCACGGAATTTCGTCGAGTCTAGATAGGTTTTTTTAAATTAATTAAATTTTAATTATTTAATTAATTAAATTTTAATTATTTAATTAATTAAATGTTTTTTGAGCAAATATTGTAAAAACTGGGTCTTTGGACTTTTGTTAGGGGTATTTGTGCTCAAAATAAATGGAATGGCACCCCCTACACCCATAGACCAAGTTTCAGCTCAGTCGGACAAAGTTTGCTATGCATTTGTCCACCCAGAGTCAAAGTCAGTCAAAATAGCAATTTTAATTGCTAAGTCATTTTTGTAATTTTTGTAAAAAA
>ML856379.1:9437-22284 GCA_009831015.1 Picea engelmannii
ACAAATACCTACAAGGAACTCATGTCAATAACATGTGTAGGATCACTAATCTAATGTCTCAAAATAGATACGTGAAAAACATCGTGCATACGTCTCAAAGAATCAGACAAGGCTATTTTGTAGGCCACGGGCCCTCTCTTTTCCAAAATATCATAGGATCCCACAAACCTAGTAGAGATTTTAGCACCCTTTCCAAAATTGATCGAACTCTTATGCGGTTTCACCAGCAAGAAGACGTGATCGCCAAATTCATAACTACAATCGACATGATGTGCATAGACATAAATCTACTGTTGATCCTGCGCTTCCTTGATCCTTTGTATTATAGTTTTTATTTGATCTTCCATTTCTTGGATCACTTCCGGTCCCACCAGGACCCTATCCTCAAATCGATCCCAACTCAAAGGCGTCTGACACAGTCGCATATAAAGAAAATCGAAAGGTGCCATATTAATGGTGCTTTGATAAATGTTGTTATATGCAAATTCTACCAGTGGCAAGAATTCTTCCCAATGTTCCTGTTGGTCCATAAATTACATGCGCAACATATATTCCAAGATTTGGTTTGTTCGTTCGGTTTGCTTGTCTGTCTCCGGGTGATACGCGGTACTAAAGTTAAGTTGAATTCTCAAGGCCTCTTGGAAACTAATCCAAAATCATTCAGTAAACATTGATCCTCATTTGGATATAATCCTCTTAGGCACGCCATGTAGCCTCACAATCTCACTGATGAAAACTCTAGATGTGTCAGGTGCCTGATACGTCATACGCACAGGAATAAAATGAGCACTCTTCATCAGAGTTTCGACTACCACAAAAATAGAGACGTGTCTCCTTGCTGTCAATGGCAATCCAACATGAAATCCATTGAAATGACCTCTCATTTCGATTCTGGAATTGCATGTGGTTGTAGTAATCATGTCGGATGTCTATGTTCATCCTTCACCTATTGACATTCTATACATCTTTCCACGTAGTTGACTATGTCTGCCTTCATTCCTTTCCAGAAGAATAAGGGTTTAAGGTCTGCCTTCATCTTCGTGACTCCCGGGTGATCCATGTACACTGCTCTATGAGCCTCGTTTAAGATCAGATTCCTAAAATTGTCGTTGGGAGGTACGTAAATTCGACCTTTAAATCTCAATAATCTGTCGTTTTCCATAGTAAATCCTTCAAATTTTGGTACCATCATTGTCTTTTGTCAGATAAAATCCTTGACCTCTTTGTACCAGTCATCGTTGCACTGTAAAGTTAGATATTTTCACATAGATTTGTTTGAAGAGGCATCACTGAAAATATGCATGGTATCTGACTCAACGCATCCACCATTCTGTTCATTGTTCCTTTTATGTAACTAATCTAGAAATCGTACTTGCTAAGAAATTTTGACCAACGTCGTTGTCGAGTGTTCAAGTTGTTTTCTTGGTAGTCTATAGTGGTCCGTTTTTAGTTCAAATTTTTGCCCAATAAGGTAGTGCCTCCAAACACTCAAGGAATAAATAATGGATAACAACTCCAAATCATGTGTCACATAGTTCTCCTCATGCCTTCTCAACTTTCTCGAGATGTAAGCGATAACTCGACCATCTTGCATCAATACTTTGCCTAAGCCTTCCTTGGATGCATCAGTGCATACCAAGAAGTCCGCGTCCATGTTAGGGACATTTTTTATCGGTGTTGTCATCAACATCTCCTTGAGCTTTCAAAATTCCTCCACGCATTTCTCGGTCCAAACAAACTTCTTATTCTTCTTCTGCAATTCCATAATCGGATTTGCTATCTTCGAAAAACCCTCGAAGAACCATCGATAGTATCCCACTAAACCCATGAAGCTACACACTTCGGGGACATTAGTTAGTGTAGGCCATTCCATAATAGCCTCAACCTTTGTTGGATCCATGGCGATACCTTCTCCAGCGATGACATGCCCTAAGTAGTGAATATTCAATTGATAAAACGAGCATTTAGACAGTTTCCTATACAATTTGTTCTCTCGCAGACATTGCAGTACCAAGCACAAGTTCTCGTCATGCTCCTCCATAGTCTGAGATTAAATCAAAATATCATCAATGAATACTTGGATGAACTTGTCCAAGTATTCGTGGAACAACCCTTTCATCAAACTCATAAATACCCCAAGGGCATTTTTCAGTCCAAAAGGTAAAATAGTAAACTCATAATGTCCAAACCTCGTCTTAAAGGCAGACTTAGGGACATCATCCTCCTTGATCCATAACTGGTGATACCCTGATCTCAAGTCGATATTTGAAAAAATTGTCGCACCCTTCATCTGATCAAATAGATCATCAATCCTTGGCAACAAATATTGATTCTTAATCATTTCCTTGTTCAATTTATGGTATTCAATGCAGAGTCTCCATGACCCATCCTTATTTCATATGAAAATAACAGGTGCACCCCACTGTGACACACTTGTACGTATAATTCCTAGGTCCAACAACTCCTTCAGTTGCATTTTCAACTCCTGTAACTACGGGGTCGACATCCGATAAGGCATTCTTTTTATTGATTCAGTCCCAAGTTTTAGGTCTATGGTAAATTCCAACTCCCTCTCTGGTGGCATCCCACATAACTCCTCAGGGAAGATGTCTGCAAACTCTCACCACCGAAAGGTGTGCTATATTGTTTGCTACTCCCTTCTCATTTAAGACAAGGATCACATAAATCTTACATCCCTTGTGCATGCTCGTCCATAGCTTCAAGGAAGAGATGAACCTCATGGAAACTCCCTAGTTCCAACCTAAAATCACGCATATCTATCCCTCATCATCGACCAAGCTCAATTGTTTCATCTTATAGTTGAGTATCGCCTCATGTGATTCCAACCAGTCCATACCGATCACGACGTCATAAGATCCTAAGATCGTGATGTATAGGTTGGCCCTCGTGAAAAACTTTCCCAGGTTAAGGCTACAACCTGTAACGTTCCCACCAACCTTATACTTGGCTCTTGAAGCCATTTCTACAAGATAAACTCATCCTGTTCAATTGTCTTTACGTTAATTCTTTTTAGTGTTGCACCATAAGTGAAACTCTCTGTAGCACCTAGATATATCAAAATACTAAGGTCTGGTCAGCGAAGATACCTGACGTCTCAAGCACATTCGACTGGTGATCTACCTGGCGGTTATTCACTGCTACATGAATTTGATGGGCCTTTCCCCAATCTCCTATGGTAGTGGGTCCAACTGATCCAGATGCTCTGGTCCTCTCCACTGAGCAGTCATGTTGGTAATGTGGTTCCCCATGTGTCCAATACCCTTTCTTTGGTCCAGTACTCCTGGTACCCAAAGATGGTGGCCCTTCAGCCTGGAACCCTAGTATGTTCTAATGAATAGGCCTAAACTACTACAACTGCGGTTGACGCTGTTGTGGTTCTCTGTAAGGAGTCCACTACTGAGGTGTTGGTTGTTGAGGTGTAGTGAAAGTGGATCCTCTCTGAAAGCCACGATATCCTGGTTTTCTAGATGTTGTCTGATGTTGTTGTGCACCAGATGACACCTTCCCTATTAGTCTCATTGGAGTCCTACTCTGAACCCCACTAATAAGCTCCTCCTCAGTTATGAGGGCCTTCTAGACGACATCATGCAAGGTTTGAGGCATAAGAATCCTAACCTTTGCACAAAGGTTGGCATTAAGGCCAAACAAGAACCTGTTGACCTTAAGTTTCTCAGTATTCAGTTGTGGAGCATACTGAAGCAGCTCCATAAAAGAGGCCTTGTACTCAGGAACCATACGGCCACCCTATCACAAGGTGTTGAACTCGTTGAGCTGACGCTCAATGAATTCCTCAGAAGGATACCTCTCTCAGAACCGTTCCTCGAACAATTTCCATGACACATCTTCGAAGACCATGTTCAATTGCGGCAGGAGCATCTTCCACCAAAGAAGAGTGCTCCCCTTCAGTTGGAAGACCTCCAGGCATACCTTCATGTTGGAGGTAAATTTGCAAAGTGAAAAGCACATCACCATATTATCCAACCATGCCTCGAAGGCTGTGTCATCGACACTCATGGACTTGAGAACTTTTCCCTCTTGAGTTCTTGGTGAATGATAACAGTACTAGCTGGGGCATGCTGTGGACCCTCAGGGGTACAGGCACCCTGGCCTTATCTCGGTATAGATGGTGAATCAAGGCCTCTCACATTCTCTGGAAGGACCCTGTCAGACCATCATCATCCCTTACAACAATTGAATCCATCCCAAGGAATTGTTCTTCCCCTTGGGGGTTAGACTTTGAGGGCACAGGCACTTCTGGAGGTGTCCCACCTCCTTCCACGACACCACATTGTGAACCGCTGGCGTCCTCTAATCGAGATCACCTCAAGGACACATTAAAGTTTAATTAGTGCTAGGTTATTACTCAAGGGTTTACTATAGTGGGAATCATGGTGATCCACAGTCATAGGGTTGAACCCCCTTTGATACCATATGTAACGACCCCAATCGTTACGACTACATGAGACGCAAAGCAAGTCCAATTTTTTTTTTCATTTAAGAAGGAAGGCAATCAACAACAACAATTAATCAACACAAATTGATGACGAACACAACTTACACATTCAGGCAACAAACAACAATGACCCAGCATACTAGCACATAATGCAACCAGACGAAACATGTGATAATCAAAATACAAATAAAACCAGCTACCCACCCGACAGAAGAAAGACAACGCCTACAAGCTAAAGGAAAACATCAACACCCCAACACATCGGCTTTGAAGACCAATAATTAGAAACCTCTATGGCATGCAAAACCAAACACATTGAGGAGTTACAAAACCAAGTACCAACATCAATTACAATGAACAAAACACCCACATCAAGAAGCACAAGACTCCGGCCAGGTTATCATTCATGTTTATCCATTAGGGCACGCAATGACCCCCTCATCAGGAATCATGCCATCTCTAGGAGATAAGCATGACAGTAACTATGGCACAACATAACACCTCTAGACCTTTAACCTAGGCTAAATCCAATGTGCTAGGAGACCGAATTAACTATCAAATACATGGATACTACCTGAGCACCCAATCGACAAGTCAACAAGACACAAGGGAAATATGACTACTATAACAATCATACATCACCTTAAATTCCAAAGAAATCCTACATCAACATGGTTAATGGCGCAAAGGAATCAAATATTTAACTAATCATACCTCACATTAATTTCCTGGATCCACATAAATCATACATTCCTTAAATTGATCTTTCTTTACCATTTAGGGAATAACTATTTTTTTTTTTTTTTTTGCATTAAAAGGGGAATTAATATGTGCACTTAACATAATCAATACTAATATTACTATAATGAGGAATTTAATGATGAATTACACCATGTTCGCATAGTAATAAATGTATTCTCTTATATGTACTAATTATTCCATGGTGACGCTTGAATACATCAATCTATACATATTAAAAATAATTATTATCAAACAAATAGTTCATTGTGGCTATTTTCCAATTCCAAATATCAGATAAGTATGTTCCTAAGGATGAATTCACTATCCTTTAAATTGAAACAAATATGAAACATGTCTTTTAAAACAATATAAACATGTCTTTTAAAACTAAATTCGCTATCTTTTAAACTGAAGAAAATATATCGTTGTCCTTTAAAAAATATAATCGTTGTCTTTTAAAACTGAAACAAATATAAATATTTTCCTAAGGATGAATTCACTATCTTTTAAACTGAAACAAATATGGAACATGTCTTTTAAAACAATATAAATATGTCTTTTAAAACTGAAATCGCTATCTTTTAAACTGAAACAAATATAATAAAATTGTTATCTATGGAATGCAGATAAAATCGCTATCTATGTAATCTGTATAATAAAATAACTATCTATATAATCTATAAAATAAAATCGTTATCTATGTCAAACACAGTCTGCATACAAATCATTGCCTGCATATAAATGGTTGTCTATATAATCATTGGCATATATATAATCATTGTCATGTAAATAATTGTTGTCATATATACCACTTTCTATACAACCATTGTCATATATATAATAATTGTCATGCATAACCGATGTCTAAATAATCAGTCTCAGATATGTAATCGATGTCATATATAACCATTGTCTAAATAATCATTGTCATAAATATAATTGTTGTCTAACAAGAGTTACCATAATTTGGATACCTCGTTGTCCACAACAATGTAAATAAGTCATTGTCTATTAGATAAAAACGCTATGTGAAAGATGGGTAAAGCGCCCCAAAAATCGTGGATTGAATGTTGTGTAAGGCTAGGTAAATCTCCCACAAATTAATGGTGTGAGTGTTATGCAAAGGTTGGGTAAATCGTTGTCTATAAAAGGAAAATCGCAGAGTAAAATCAAGTCGCTAGTCAATGCAATTCAATCACAGGAGAAAAATAAGATCATTGTGTTTAGAGCATAAGTAAATTCGTTGTGTAAAAACAATAAGATCCGTGACCAAGGAACAATAAAATACAAACCAGAATGTCATGTAAAAATTAGGTGAAAGGTTTGTGTAAAATGCCAAGAAAAACGTGGAGTGAATGTTGGGTAAGATGCCAAGAAAAATGATTTTTCCCCTTTTGTCCAGGAGCCAAGGAATTAGAGATTAATCCTTCATAGATTAAACATTCAATGTAGAGATAATCATTCAACAATGAATCAATCAAAATGCAGAGGTATTCATTCATAGGGATGCAAGGATGAATCGTTCAACAATGAATCAATCAAACATAGAGAAAATCATTCACAAGGAAGGCACAAGGATTAGAGATTAATCATAAAAGAAAAATGAAGAGATAAGGGAGAGATAGATGGGAGAATGTTTATCCTTCACTTATTATCCATGCACATGAAAGCAAGGCATTTAAATCTCATTCTTAAACATCAGAGTGAAGACATTCGATTAGGCTCCTGGTTGATTGCTCAGGCATAGACTAATAACTTAAGGATAAGGGACATAGGATAAAACACAAATTTTCTTCCTCTAAATAAATAAAAACAAATGCAGAGAAGTCAATGCAATCATAGTTTGGGTTCACCATGGTAAGTCAATTCAAATACAATGAGCATAAGGTTGGGATGAATTTAAGTTCTCTGATCAAAACACTAGGCTCATCAAAACAATATGTTGAAATATAAAAATGAAATCTATGGATAGTGTTATGCTAATTAAACATAAAATTTAACACAGTAGAAGTACATTACTGAAGGCTTGGGAAAAATATTTAAACTACCATTCAAAACAAATATACACATGCGTACCGTAGACAAATGCGAAATCTCCGAGTCGTTGTCTCGTGTGTGCTCCATCTAGCTCCCGCTTTCCAACCGATGTGACCTCATCGATATCTCCCAGCCAATGCTAGGGGTACTCTTCTTCCCCCTAATCCCTCAGAGCTGAAAAGGAGCCACATACACGATACCAAAGAATGTTTGCACCCAGCTCACCTCGCAAGGTCAAGCTACTACTCATTACCCGAGATGCGTATCCAAACTCCCACAAGAGAAAGTTCAATCAAGATAAAATTTCAGCACCGTAACATTACACAAAAATATGAGATCCATACTCCTCCTCCTCCATCCTTTTTATAGATTTTTTTAGTAATTAGTTTCCCAGATTCTCATTAAATTCCTTTTTCATTTAATTAATTTCAAAAAACCTCCCCCTTACACATCTCGCCCGATCCCCTAGTTGCACCAGAAAATCAATTTTATTAATTAATTAAATATTCCTATTTCCCTCACCCACCTAAAATCATTCCTAAAAACGTTCCTCGATGTCCCAAAATTCCCTTACAATTCTTAAATGACTTATGCTTACTTAATTACTAGTTGAGTTCATAAATAGAAAGTCCCAAAGGCTAGATTCCTTACTAAGTTAGACATTCATCTTTTTCTTTAAGTCTTCCCTTTTCTTTAAGTTTCCCTTTTTCCTTAAGTTTCCTTTTTTTCTTTTAAGTTTCCCCCTTCTTCCTATTTAACTAAAAATCAATTTAGCAAGTGTAGATAAAAATAACCATTTACCCTCTTTTCTTTTTAACTAAATACTAATTTAGAAAATGTAGATAAAACAACCATTACCCCTTTTTAAAAATTTAATCTTTCATTATAATTTTTTTACTTTAATAATTAAAGTTTGAAACTCTTTACCCCCTTCTTGTTATATGTCTAATTATTTTTATTTAGAGGTTCTTCTTGGACCTAGGTTTTAAATTCACTAGGTTGGGCGACAGTTGTTAAGGTAAAAATTAGTCATTAAACTTTACTTATCACTTCATTCATTTTAAGGCCGACTAGGTTTATTCACTTACCTGTTAAAATCACGACGTGCCCTTCAAGATGCACTACGTGCTCCAAGGGTGCTACTTGTCTCCTTTTGTTTTCCTTGCACAATGTTCCCTTCAAGATGCACTATGTTCTCCAAGGGTGTCACTCGCCTCTTTCCGGTTTCCTTGCGTGACATGCCCTTCAAGACGCACTACATGCTCCAAGGGTGCCACTGGCCAATTGACTAAATTTGGTAGACGTCAAACCCCTGGAGTCAATACTCCTCTAGGTGATCTTGTGGGAGACTAAGGGCCTCTAAGGAATAAGTCCCCTTCCTTATTGTGCACCCTTTAGAATCATCGTGAGAGACTATCACAGTCTTCCCTCACAACATCGTGGGTCTTCTAGAACTAGGTAATCGTTAACCTACAATTTGAGCCACGACGGGAGTGCTAATGGGTTGTGGAAGGGTTTTTTCCATGCCTATCCCTCAATGTCTATGGTTGTCATGCATGACTCCTATACTCCAAATGTGAGTCTGGTCGACAAGCTATCGTCATCCTGCATCCATCAATGAATCATGTCAACAATAATAATAAATCATCATAACATCTAATCATGTGTACATATGTCACATCTACAACATTCAAACCCTAACAGTCCACTCCCTGACTCAATCTGGAGTCCAAGGGTTTTCATTGATGCCTTTGCATCCTCAATGTCCAAAGTCCTACACACTCAGGAGGACCCAGTCAATAGAACCTATCTGAGTAAATTTGACAAAATAACATATCATCAAATCCACACTATCTCATAATCATAATCACAATGACCAGTAGTATAATAACTCAGATCACTTGCACACAAGTGTCCTTAAGAATAAGTTCGCTCAATGCACGCAAGATCAGGATGTTACAAGGTCAAGGAAAAATATTACCCCTTTGATATCTATGAATACCAATACATTAGATGGACCACACTGCGGCAAGAGAAGAGCCAAATAGTGTTGGAGTTCACAAATACTTTCCATACCTTGTGCACCAAGTTGGGTATCAAAGTATCTAAGCAGAATCTGGTTCTAAAATATCATGGGGCTATGCATAAGTACATCCAAACTGAAATGAATTTCCTAAAAATCTCATCATTGGGAGTTGCCTATCGATATCTTGTCAAAATCTAGTAGAAATTTAGGCACCAGAACAAATGGGAGTTCGGGTCTGCAAATTTGCAACAATAAAAGCATGATAAAGACGGCCCTAAGAAATAGCCTTCCGACAACCAGTCCAAGACACAAGAAAATAAGGGTAAAGGAAAGATGAAGAATGGCACTGGGAAGTGGTGCGACTTCCATAAAATACCCTAACACAACACCGATGAATGTCGCTCGAAATAGTCATTGGTGGACGAGATGAAAGACAAGGAGATGAACCCTGATTCAAAATCTAATCCATAAAATAATGAAAAATATAGATCATCGACATATACCCCACTGCTACTATCGCAACCGCAACAATTCAATTGGAAGAACCAATATATCCTGAAGAGGGGGAGTGMCTCTTCCATTMATAAATGTGGGTTAAGGGGACTCAGTTGCATTTCATTGTTGATAGMAATAGCCAGAAGAACCTCATATCAACTGAGKTCRTCAAACAGTTGGGGTTGTYGACAACACCATACCCACATCCATACAACATTGGGTGGCTTCACCGGGGACGAGATCTATGTGTCAGCCARCAGTGTYGCATATCATATGGAATCCAACCCTTCAAGGACGAGGTAGTGTGTGATGTTTCCCCTCTTGATGTATGTGATKTTCTTTTGGTCCAACCATATATGTGGAAACATCAKGCTATGTATGAGTCTCAACCCCGTAGTKTCATTATTACTCTGGGGGGTAGCTTTACAAGATATCATAGGTAGTTTTGACTACTGTTCCAACAAAACAATTCAACAAGGTAATATCTCATACTGCAAAATTCATCCTCTTCACAATTTGTTCAAAGGATGCATAGAAGTCMAATGAAACCACTGCATCCTTAGCACCTTCTATCCAACAGAAGCAGATTGCAGAAGAGAAAGAAGATATTTTTTCTTCACCTACGATGGTTCCTACAMAATTCCCCGTCAATCCCAGAGACAACAAGTTGGTGGAACATATTCAACCCCACCAACAACAGGTTCATGACAACCTTCCATAGACCAAGTAGCCCAACTTCTCCAACAAGCCACAAAACTCATCAAGATTCAGATTCAACAAATTCTTTCCCCTCTTCCCTGGGAACTCAAATCAATGGAGACCATTGCTTCCTAAGGGGGGAGGATTGATCCAGGTGGATATTGGTGGCCACCCACCTGTTCCAAATTCCAACTAGCTCAACTTGACAATTTTCAGTTCAACACGTTTCTCTATAATGGGGACATTTCTTTGTAATTATGGTTTATGCACTTTAGAGGCTTTCCCAAAGCCCTAAACATCATCCAGGTGGATAATGGTGGCCACCCACCTATTCCAAATGGATTATTTTGGAATTTTTCATGTCAGTATATCTTTTTGTACTTCCAGGTCCGTTTTTGGGCCCTAAACAGTTTTTTCTTGTGTTGGAGTTACTTCACACAAACCTAGGATTTATTTTTCCTAAGTTTTTTCCCTTTTTATTATTCATTATCCAGTATCCTATATTTTAGGGGAGAATATTCCACCTAGAGAATATTATCTTCAGTTGACACTTCAGTTTGACTAGTTGAGTTGAGTCTAGATGTTGCATTGGTTTTGTCACCATGAAACATTGGGATCATCACCATGATAATGTGCATTATCCTTGGTTTGATCACCATAATGGTGCATTACCCTTGAATCCTTGATATACTCCTCACTACACTTTGTTTCAGTCAGTTAACTAAAGACTAGTTGACTAGTTAACTCAGCTAGGTGGCAATTCACTCTCGTAACTACCTGAGAGACTAGACTAGGTGGAAGTTCACTCCTATCACTATTGTTGTGTGTCTAGATCACTCTATACTACCACTATGTTGCATTGGTTCTCCTCCAGTGTGCATTGATTGATTTATACAGAGTATGTCATGTGTAAATTATTCGTTATTCATTACGGTTAATGAGAATTCTTCCATTCTTTCTCTCTTGCTTCTTCTTTCTCAATTTCTCTTTGAAAATGTGTGTGTTATTTTATAGCTAGATACATTATTTTTAGGTTCAACACATTTACATGGTATCAGATCCAACATACTGCTAAGCAAAATCTACACCAATTTGTTTTGCAAGTACAAAAGATTGAAGACAACGAAAAGATGGATTTCCCAAAAGAATTCATACTTGCACCTTACAATTACTTTGCATGGAAGGAGAGAATAATGATTCATCTCAGAACTAGAGGATTGTATAGGTTAACCTTGAATACAAATACAAAACCGACATCAACCATAGAAAAATCCAAGTACTTAAATTGCATGGATGAAGCATTCAGAACAATTTGTAGTCTTATTTCTCCCAATATCCTTTTTCACATATCTTCTTGTAAAATGCCCAATGAAGCCTGGAACAACTTGGAAGGGCTCTTTGGAAAACAATATGAGATGAGGGGACACATTTTGGAGGTGGAATTTCTCACATTGGATCCAAAAATATTTGACAATATCCAAGATTTCTTTACAAAATTCAAGGATTTATTGTCGCAACTCAAATCTTGTGGGGTTGATAAATCTAAGGAGGAGAAACAAATGGTTCTCACCATTCTCTCCAAACTTGGTCCTAAATTCTCTGTGTTTGTATCAACATTCCATTCAGTCATATTCACCTCTAGAGCCACCTGGAATATGCCTTCTCTTGAGGACTTTATCGAATCCCTGACACAAGAGCAAACTAAGCTCATCAACATGGGAAAAATCAAAGGCCCAAAGGAACATGCATTTACTGTGCAATATTTAATCCATCAATATCATAAATCTAAAGATAAATACAAAAGGAAAGATCATGCACATCCAAAGAAGGAAGGGTACTCAAAACCCTTCATCGATGCCTCTGAATCCAAAGGTGGAAAGGGAAGAAAAGGGGCGAAATGCACGCACTTCCATAAAGGATTTTGTCCATAATCCACATGTGTGTAGAAAAAAATAGATCTAATGACTCAAATACTTCAGAAAAACAACCTTATATATCTAATCCTCAAGGGTGCTAAGAATAATAAGACAGAAGATCAGAATCCTAAGAAAGGCAATTCTAGCCATGCCTTGATTGCCATCAAGTCCTCTCCCGATGCTTGGATTGTAGATTAAGGAGAATCACATCACATGGATGCCATAAAAGCAGTCTATTCTTCATTGGATGCATGCAAAGGTCCTCATATTCTGATGGGGAACAATTCTCTAGTCGAGGTCACCGACATAGGAAGGATTGACCTCACCAACGGAAGCTTCGAGAATGTGTTGCACGTTCCTAAAATTTCCGTCAACCTTATCTATATGTATCAGATGATGAGTTTTGGCACCATAAATAAATTCATATTAACACCAAATGAAGTGGAAATCTATGACATG
>WSFP011393535.1:0-27685 GCA_009831015.1 Picea engelmannii
CTCGACCCAAAGATTGATAGAGGAAGCACGTAGACAAAATACACTATGATGCACTAAGAAAAAGGCATACGAAGAACAACACTGAGAGTAGTTGCAACGCACAACACACGCAGAAGCCTTGTGTGAGTTAGGTCGCATGGAATAAGCTAAAGATCAAGTCAATACCTTCTTACACTTCTATTTGAGATTGCTCAAGGATCTGGAAGCGACAAGTCAATTGACTTAGATGTTAGCTACTTGCATGAAAGAACAAGGGGAGGAGACCACCATATCTGCTCCATTGCTGAAAAGGGATGTGTGTTATGTCAACAAGCAAAAATGCACTAGCCAAGAATTCAACATGACAACAGAGCTTTGCGGGTACGACATGGATGGAGTCATGCTGGATATGGGATCTGATGTGAACATTTTTCCGAAGAAATATTGGGAAGTGATGGGTAAGCCTATATTGGTGTGGTCACCCATCAAACTCCGATTTTCGAATCAATATAAGATCTACCCTATAGGCTAGTTGGAGCAAGTAGAAATAAACATCGAAGGAGTGAAAACAAAGGCCAAATTCAAAGTCATCGAGATCATGGATGAGTCTAATCCATATCTTTCACTACTGGGGATTGATTGGGCCTTTGACAATAATGCAGTGTTAAATATAAAGAAGAGGCATATGTCCTTTGAAACAGACACCCTGTGTGTGGTCACGCCACTAGATCCATATGAGGGTGACCAATACAATGAGCTCGTGGATGAGGATGCGTGGAGCTCAGGTATTGAAAATATTTACAATATCAAGGGGTGCAGGAAGGACTACATCAACCCCACCGTAGACAAAGAATTAAGTTGGAGTAGTGTTAAGTCATATGGTACAGATTCTAAGGATTCCATGGAGAGGTGGCAAATAAAGCTACATGTCGTCTCAATGAGGAGGTGCACACATATCTATGCTAAAGAGTGTGTCTAATACTTTGGCTCCTATCAATATGATGGGTCAGAGCTGATGGACACATTGATTGCATGGATACAGTGCATTCCCAGGTACCAGCAACTTCGCACACTTGACTCAATACTGATAGAGATTCCTACGCACTGGTGGGATGCACATCAAGAATCATATCGTGAATGGGTAGATATCAAAGCATCCACGTGTGAATTATTTTGACTAGATGTTGACATTCGTCAATACACATGTCCCTGTGAAAGGCATTGGATTGCAAAGTAGAGGCGCATTACGCGTGGTCACTATATGAATGACCACCGCCGACTTCCCAAGAAACACCCTATTTCCTAGATTCCCCAATTTTACATTGGAAAACCTAGGCGACCTTCAATAGCTCATGATGATTTATTCTCTACACACTTTCTCCCCAACCCCAAATCAACATATAGACAAATCCAACACATCTTTCGAAGCAATGGTTAGCAAATGGATCTTACCAGAACCTACTGTGCCTAATATTCTACCTCCCGTGTGAAAAATGATTGGACATGCTTGGATATGGGTACATGGCGACCCACCTAGGGTAGCTCCATCCCTTTAATCCATTAATCAATTCCCTCCGAGGTGCATTGTTCCATGCACCACACCTCTAACGAGTAAAATCGTGCATGGTTTTTTCCATCTATATCATTATTGATTTTAAAGATCTGGCGGCGAACACAAATTGGCAATATTAACGTTCGAAGTGACAGGTCATCCTCACATGTTCGCTACAACTAATTCAGGAACCAATGGCCCATTACCACCATTGGAAAGAGGATGATTTCCATGATTTAGAATAAAAGTGACAATTACTACAAAAATCAGTACAAGACTCAAAATTAATGTAAATACACCAAAATGAATTCCAACATGTCAATCCCAATGTCTGGAGTAAGGTTAAGTATGATCCAACCCAATGAAAAGATGGCCTAATCACTTTGCATGCGTAAACAACCACGTGTTTTTATGGCTCCATTTGATTCAAAACCCCCCTCTCCTTCCACTTCCTCACTATTTATTTTTCTCTGCGTTGCACTTACTCCACCCCTAATGCCATAATTTAGACCATCTCCACTCTCAATCCCAGTCCGCAGACAAGTTCCAACACTGTTACAACCACTTCTAATATTGCTTCATCTAGCCAAGCTAAGCCCCAAACAAATTCTAAGGCCGTGAAATAAATTCCATTTCCTAATATTGTACTTTCTTGTGGTGTCCTCAATGAAGAAATTCGATTCAGGAAAGTACCCTTCCTCAAATGTGTCTACTACAATGTCTGCGATCCCCAGCAATTTCCTGAACTTCAACTCAACCGATACATAAAGGTTGTCTGGGGCAATGATGGCATGGAGAAAACAATCCTATAAGACTGGGAAAGACCCTTGAAGTAATCTGGGATACTATCCCTTCTTAAATGTCCAACTTTGGTTGGGTTCAGGCTATGCGCATGTGTTCGGTTGCTCCTCACCAAAGTAAAAGGGGGATACCTTTGGTTGGACCAACCATATCTTGTCAACCAAGCGATTATACACAAAGTCTTGGGTTTGCCCAATTCCGGTGCCAATCCAACCAACATTTGTAAAGCCAAAGATGCATCGTTGGAGGAAGTGTATTCTGAATATGACACATGAAGAGGTAAACACGACATTCATCTCCCTGCAATAAATGATTTGGCATTCTGACTTTCCACTCAACTACTTGCATGCAAACTTATTTGCAAATGTTGAAAGGAAGAATGTCCAATTGGGGTCATTCTCACCACCGAGCATTGTGTTGACGAGCATTAGATGGCTTGGGCCCCCTACCTCTTTAAATAATTTGTTGCGGACTGCCTGAATGCTCAGGATGAGTGGAAGGAGTTTCATTACAGTTGGATCCATTTATTTCTGGGCATGGTGCTCTAGAATCCACCCCCTAGATTTGAAATCGATATGGTGAATTCCCCCTCATTTCTTGCTCTCGAGTTCTTACTGCTCCAACATTCCAAGAGGCCAAGAAACATGATTCCATTTCTAAAGCGTTCAAGTAATGGTAAGCCTAGTTGATCAATGCATCTGTCGAGCAAGTCCACATCCCACTCCAGATATTCACCAGTATGAACATCATCTTCATTTTACATGTAACTTCTATAATGTGGTCATATTTCCTCACGTAGCTACAAGGAAATCCAAATCCATACTTCGCTTTTGTATCACAAAATGTGATATTATCATGGGGGTTGAACATTGAACGACAAAATAACAACCCCCCTTCTAAGAGCTACAGTCTGAATTTGAAATCAGACCAAAGAATTCTCTGGACCAGTTTTAGAATGCAGTGGAGGTCGATAAAACAAAAACAATGAATATGGATATAGAATGTCCCCACTCCTTTACATGTTCTCCAAACACAAATGGGTCTGATGAGGACAATGCCACATCCAAAAAGTGAAAGCATCTGTCACACACTTATATCTCATCTCAGATAACCATTGAATTAGGGTCTGACCGCAATCCTTCACCTCCACCGCAACCAACCCCAATTGTAGAAGAAGCCATCTTGGACACCTCTCCACTCAAACCCCACTCTAGGGCTAGTAAATGTTGGCGTACAACATCCCATAAGAAAACTGAGGAGGGTTCCTCCACCCAGAGCCGACAAGTTGAAAAATTGATGAAATATATTTATGCGTAGTTAGCCAAACAACAAGTCTCCCACAACGACATGATCAAGAAGATTAATATTCTGGGCCAACATGAATCTCCATAATCAATTGTTCCAATCCTCGAGGTGCTAGGAGGTATCCCTTTCTGAGTGATCAATGTTGATCCACTCACAGTCATCCCATCAATCTTGTCTAGAACTAAGTTGGACTTATCATAGGTGCCTACACCAGACATATAGAACTTTATCACTTCCCCGGTTCATGAGCTCAAAGAGTGCTAGCAATCCCTCTACCAGGAGCACACCTAGTTACACCTTAGCTATGAACAAGAGAGTTCTAGTCATGATGCCAAATGATCCCACTTACAACGAGAATCCCATGTGCATTAGGAACCATAAGAGACCCGAAAGACTTTACAATATCTACACATGGCTGAAGTGTCCACACATACAGAAACTCAGGGCCAATATGTATCCTTTCTCAACGACTAGACCGAACTAATCACCACTCTCGATGAAGCATACTCCCAAGTCTCCCCGCTAGTATTAGTGCAGCTAGATATTCCAGCCTTGTAGAAAATAAAATCACTCATCACGTACATTAAGGATTTGTAGTCACATAATCACAAACTTTAGAACCAACTGCAACATCTTACACTTGAGGAGACCACCCTCCAACAACATATTTCTCAAGAAATCACTTCCATTCAGGGAATTCGAAACCATGCTCAAGGCTTCATTGATTTGGTCACTCAAAGATTCAAATTGTGGGATTATTTATAGATCCCTCTAGAGCTCACAACTCTTTATGATCGAACTCGTGCAGTAGAGGCTGAGGTTGCATAGAAAAAGTGGGATGTGGGTTCATTGCCTCCCAAAGAATGCATTGCTACAATTCATGTCGTTGTCGCACGAACAAAGGAGATCACTTTAGCAAGGGATGAACACCAAAATATATAAGAATTTATCACTTCGATGGATGACATTAAGACGGATTGGTATACTCATCTTTCAAACATATAAGTTGTTTCCGACCCCCTCATCAAGCAACTCAACATCACATATTTAACAAATCCTCGGTCCACAACCATAGACATCAACAAAACTATTGAAATTTCCAATGTGTTGTGGTAAATTTCCCTCCATGGACAGTTGAAACCCCCCTTGGATCAAGACCCCTCTTTTATCCAAGACAGAAGGAAAACAAATGGTGTACCACTTCCCCCCTAGACCTATTTCAACAATTAGAATGAGAAGAGAGGGATGGATGACTTACACTTTTATGCCGGTTGTCCTTGCTGTTCCAACCTTTGACCTTGATGTCCAAGCTCCTAGGTGCAATAAATTTCCTGCAAGGAACAAAGCAAAACCTCCTTCTTCAACACTACATTGTTAAGCATAAACAAATCTATCTATGATGAATTTAACAACAATAGACATGCATATATTTAACACATAGACATGAGAGGAATAAGCCAAGTTATGTATTAATGGAAAGAAAATAACAGTGAATCACTTACAACCTCAATATTGATGTTGCATTATCTCCTCCAAGCTCTCCTTTCCATCCCCTTGGATCTCACACAATCATAAGTATGATGCTCTCAATTCTCCCCCTTTTTCATGTTGATTTTTCTATATGAGATAATATTTGATCGATGTGTTTTATTACAATGACAAGTGTTCCATATATAGAGAATATATGGTGACCATCCATAAGAGGATGCGTCCCTTGGATAATAAATAACTATTTATTATTATTATTACTTATTATATATATTATTTAATAATTATTAATTATATTATTATATTATTAATTATTAGTCTAGAAGAATGTCTTCCTGATGTTGTCCAAACATCAACACTCCCTCTCAACGAGGGAGACATTCCTCATCACGCCAAATCTTGTCTCTGAAGTATACAAACTTCACCCTAGACTCATGACACTTGTCTGTTAGTCTTAGGAGATGTCTCTCTCCCACCTAAATGAAGGGGAAACTCTCCCTGAGACTATCCCTCTAAGCCAACTAACTCTCTCTGAGATCATGCTCACTTTGGGTCCGTATGTGATAACATCTAGTATATTGAGTTTTTATCATTCCTTGTCAAATTTCCATGACTAGGAAAAATACCACACTAGGGTCATTCACCACAGGTACACCCCTGTGAGTGAATGCCATCTTGATGCTAACTAACACGTGGAAATCACCACAAGCACCTTCAGTCCATATTGTTCCTTGTCATGATCAAGGAAGGACTACACCTAGGTCTATTTACCACAAGTACACCTTTGTGATAAATTCATCCTGTCTTCCTTGGCCTATAGCCCAATCTAGGAGGAGGTCTGCCTGATGTTGAAACATCAACACCCCCTCTTAACTAGGGAAGTATCTTTCCATAGTAGTACACAACTACTGTCCAATGGTACACAACCACTGCTAGTAGCACACAAATACTGTCTAGTGACACATAGCCACTACCAATGGTACACAACCATTGTAGTAGTACGCATCTATTTTTTAGAGACACACAGTCTCCACAAGTGGTACAAAAACAACATAGTAGAAAAAGGCTTGTCACACATGGCACTCCCATATGGATTTCTAGAGGCTACTCCCTCTAGAAACACTAGGGTCAACTCCCCAAAGTATGTGACATCAAGGTCAACTCCCTTGACATGTTCTCACGTTCTCTCCACAAGGGACGTGTCATGATGTACTCTCCACAAGGGACATGTCCTCATGTGCTCGCCACAAGGGATGTTGGGATATAAGCCCAAACCCACTTATCCCTTCTTAGATAAGTGTCCTCACAGATCAACTCAACTCAGTCGCAGAGGAGTATGATATGGAGAATGTCTGTCACACATGGCACTCCCATGTGGACTTCTATAAGCTACTCCCTCTAGAAACACTAGGGTCAACTCCCCATAGTGTGTGACGTCAAGGTCAACTCCCTTGACATGTCCTCATGTGCTCTCCACAAGGGACGTTTGACTATAAGACCAAACACAATTATCCCTTCTCGTATAAGTGTCCCCATAGATCAACTCAACTTAGTCACAAAGGAGTACGATTTGGAGAATGTCTCAGGAAGTTGCAAACATCAACACTCCCTCTTAGTGAGGGTGACATTTTCTTCCATGCCAAGTCTATCATAGAAGTACTTGAACTTCATCTTGGTAATATGTTTGGTAAGAACATCAAAAACCTACTCAAATGTAGGAAGGTACTGCACCAGTACTGCCTTCCTCTGCACCATGTCTAACTATGCCTCGCAGGTATCTCAACACATGCTTCACAACAATCCAGTTCGTTTGTCTCAACTGACTCATAAATTGTCTAAGTGTGCTCACTACATAGCAAATATCTGGTCTGGTGTTAACCAGATACATCAATGATCCAATTTGTTTTTTGTTACAGTGTTAGATCAATCTCATCGGAATTGAAAGAAGAGACACTTAATTTCTTTAGATTCGTCACCATTGGTGTAGCCATGGGCTTACAGTTCAACATCCCAAACTTCTTCAATATATCAAATGTGTACTTCCCCTGACTCAGGAAGATCTCATCCATTTTCTGCCACACCTCTAGTCCTAAGAAGTAGTGCATCATACCAAGGCCCTTCATCTCAAACTCAGAGGCCAACACATACTTGCATTCAACAATAAGGCTCTTTGTACCGGTGAGGAATAAATCATCAACATAGAGGACCAAAATCATGGACTCACCATTAACAATATTGTAGTACATGTTGGGATCAACAACACTTTTGTTGAATCCCAAACTCATCAGGTGTCCATCAATCCTCGCATACCAAGCTTGAGGTGCCTACTTGAGTCCATACATGGCCTTCTTCAACCTACACACATGAGACTCCTTCTCATGTATCACAAAACCATCTGGCTGCTCAATGTATACTTATTCCTCAATCTCTCCATTGAGAAAGATTGTCTTCACATCCATCTGATGCAGTCTCCAACCCATGGAAGCTGCAAAGGAAATAATCATCTAGATAGAAGTGTATCGAGCAACATGATAAAATGTCTCCTCATAATCTATTCCCTCCACTTGAGAAAATCCTCTAGCAACAAATCTCGCTTTGTGCTTCTCGATGCTCCCGTAAGTTGTGTGTTTGATCTTATAGATCCACTTGGAAGTCACTACAGACTTCCCCTCAGGTCTCAGAACAATATCCCACACATCATTATTCATGATGGATTGATACTCCTCCATCATGTCATCTCTCCATACTGCTTGACTATATGCCTCCTCACAACAGGAAGGCTCAGAATCAATGATGTGTCTCATAGCTACGGCATAGCATGAATATCTCTGAGGTCTCTTTCTCTCTCAGAAGGTACCACGAGGGGTTGCATTTCCTTCTTCCTACTGCAGATTCTGACTAGCCCATGTAGGTATCTTCTAACCTACTTCAATATCTCTAGGAACATCAACTAGAGCTACAGGATCAACATGATCAATTGGATTAGTAGGCTCAACTGTCTCCCTATGAACTGCTAGAGGGTGAGGTGGAGAAGGAACCATCTCTTCTTGTCTCTCACTATCAATCTCCATGTGAGATCCTCTAGATCTCCTAAAGGATACCTCCTCCTTAAAGTTAACATCTATACTTACCTCAATGTGTCTTTGACCAAGGATGTATATCTGATATGCCTTTGAAGACTTATTGTACCCCAGAAATGTACCCTTTCTTCTTGAAGGGTCTAGCTTGGTCCTTTTCTCCTTAGGTACATGAATGTATACTAGACACCAAAATATCTTGAAGTGTCCAACCTCAGACTTCACTCATGAATTGTTTCCATACTAGACATATCGTGGTTCCCTCGTGGAACACATGTCTAAGACATATCGAGGTTCCCTCATGGAACCAATGTCTCACAAGACATATGAATGTTTCCTCGTGAAACCAATGTCTTGGTTCCTTCATTTGACCATCTGAAGCATGTCAGTATGAAGTCCACATTCCCTCCTACTAGTCCATACAGGACCCTCTTGGGAGAATGTCTCATGATGCTTCCTCAAACATCAACACTCTCTCTTGATCCCTACTTCCTTGCATAAATCACTAAAGTCATTTGAAGTATATTGAAGTCTCCATGGAGTAGATCCATGTCTTCTGGATGAATTCATCAATGAAGGTCACATGGTACAAGAATCTTGGTAACCTATCATGTGCCTAGAAGAACCACTATTTACCAACCATGGTTACCTCCTTAGGTTACTAACTCTAGATGGACTAACTTCAAACTTCAAGCTACTTGACATTTAAATTTTTTCTCCTCTATGAAAATCACATCCATAAATATTTCTGAGAAATACAATGTTGATATTCCAAGTCCTGTTTGTTTCTTCAAACTATTGGAATATCTATCCTCATAGTCAATCCATTATTTTCATGCATAGCCTTTTGCCACCAATTTTAGTTCCAAGCTATACCCATTGTATGGTCGGACTCTGACTTCATAAAGCCCATTTCGGAAGATGCTTTTCCATTGTCTCAGAGCAGGGTGAAATACCATCATGTTTTCCACCCAACAATATTATTCATTAACTAGGGCTTCATCCCACCCTGCACCTCGTATGTACACAAATCCAACTCTGGAATAGAAGCTAGCGTTTACGTTGCTGCTTCCTCCTAAAACTCTTCCTCTTGAATTTACGACTCCCTCTTCGGACGTGAAGGATTTTGAAGAAAAAATTATTCAACAATGATATTCAGGCACAACAAGTCCCAGTCAATACAGATCGATTCCTTCCTGGAGTAGTCTAAACGTATGTTGTTTTTTTTTCTCGACAACTACCATTGATACTACTGAAAGTCGACAATGCAATTGTTTACAAAATCACAATTTTACTTTTCTTATATGTATCAGCCATTCAGAAAAAAACAACATATACACGACAACTTTTGATATCATTCCCTGACACGTAATTTGCACATCATTTAATTTGAAAATGTGGGGTCATTCGATAATGTTCTCCAATATACAACTGGTGGATGGAGAGCTCTGGGCCCTGAGCCAAGGGTCCTATAAAAACAACTATGAAGTGGTATCTATTAACTAGAGAATAACAATGTTCTTTATCTTGGTGATTATGGGTGTTTGAATCATAATCCATCCAAGGCAATCTCAGCCACCCTGTGCACCGTGGTGCAAACCAAAGAGTCTTTGTTGGATTCCATAAATGGGTCGATAATCTCATCGAGGCATCCGCTATCGATTTTGTTAATTGTTAGAGGCACGAGGTTGGTTTCACTCTGGGTTATGGAGGGATACTAAGGAGGGCCTTCTTTTCTGAAAACAAGCTCGATGGCTCTCTTCCCCTCGAGAACTTTGTAGTGA
Source organism: Picea engelmannii (assembly GCA_009831015.1). Classification (NCBI taxonomy): domain Eukaryota; kingdom Viridiplantae; phylum Streptophyta; class Pinopsida; order Pinales; family Pinaceae; genus Picea; species Picea engelmannii. The sequence goes on from WSFP011393535.1 coordinate 9,987, forward strand.
TTTGAATCAATATATCTCACTGCCTTACTTGATTCCACAATCCATCCCAGCAAAGAAGATGTTTCCACATCCAAATTTGTCAGCAAAAAAAATCTAGTGTCTCATTGGAAAACACCCACAACCCCTCTTTGAAATCTCCATTAATCACAAGATTGTCTTGGAGTTTATCCAGAGTAGAAATCTGTTTTCCTTTTCCCTCCCACGAGGGAGTCAATCCCAAAACTGCTCTCATACCATGTTGATTTTTCTATATGAGATAATATCTTATTGAAGTGTTTTATTACAATGATGAGTGTTCCATATATATAGAACATATGGTGACCATTCATGAAAGGATGCGTCCCTTGGATAATAAATAACTATTTATTATTATTATTATTACTTATTATATATATTATTTAATAATTAATAATTATATTATTAATTATTAATCTAGAAGAATGTCTTCCCGATGTTGTCCAAACATCAACATTTCACTCAAGCATGGCCTTCATTATATAGGCTTGGATGCATCACAACCATAGGACAGTTTTGAGGAGAGGATGTGGTCAAAAGAGGATTTGGCTGAACCAACAAGATTGACCTTTCCTTGAATAGGAGATAGCTTGAACCAATCCCTTAACCAATTGAGAACTCTCGGAAACCACCTCACAAAACAAGGCATGATGGTTGCAACAACTTCATCGCCCCCCCATAACTGTGCACAAGGTGATGAACAAGGGATTATCGCTCTTTAAGACACTATAGGGGAGAGATAATCAGGGTTTTATATCTCCTTGTATATGGGAAGGGGGGTGATGAAGCTCAATCGAGGCCTAAATCTGAAGGAAAAAGGTAGTATTTCAACCTCTAACTGATAGATTTCCTCTTCAAGATGTCTAGGGAGTGTGGCATACTTTTTTCATGGTGACGAATTTGCGACACTTGGTAAAGTGTAACACTTCGGTGTATAACAGATGTGACACTTAAGTGTGACATTTGGTGGTGCGACACTTGCGACACTTACGACACTTAGGTGTGAAATTTGGTAATGCGACACTTCTGACACTTAAGACACTTAAATGTGACATTTGATAGAATGACACTTAGGTGTGTAATAGATTCCCCCTAAAGTGTGAAGTCAGAAGGAAAGCTAATGGTCAAAACACTTTACAAAAATATCTATGTGAGGGTGTTGGAATAGGAGAGTCAGGCGGAAGTTGCAAACAAACATCAATCAATATATGTGTATCATCCCCAAGGTAGGCACACCCATGCTTGGAATAAAGTTGCTCAAAGCATGGTCACCGACCAATAATCTACAGATCCATGAAAGCACTGACTAAGGATATGGCCACCAAAGATACAGTGTGGATCCATATCTCCATGACTCAATCAGGTCGTAGCCACAGAATAATACATAGTGGAGCTATGGCATGAAAAAACACAGCCACAAAACAATACAAAGTGGATCTATGTGACAACATATATATCAGTAAGATTGCCAACATGATGACCATACCAAAATATTATAAGTACTCAAATAGTCTCCATCACAACTTGGGTTCTTGAGGAGTTCCCAGGGTCTTTGTCCCGATCTCGAAATGGCATGATTCTAGCCATGTGAATAGTTGTTTTGATGTCAGACATGGTAGAAAGAACTTGATTATCAGTCATCGATGTATACCATTAACAAGTGCGAGGGAAATCACCAATGATGACAATGATTCCCAAGGTACCCTAGTACATTCTAACAAATGTGAATAGATTAGTTGAAGTCAAACATTTGTGGAAATGTCATTCGATCATAGGACAATGATGTAAACCTACTGTCGAAAGTGAGGAGACCTTCCATTGAGGCATGCAGGTTCCAAGGTACTGACTGGTTTCTAAGTCTAATTCCTAGATAATGTGTTGAAGTCAACATTAATAGACTTGTCGAAGGAGGGCCATGATGCTTCCCCCACCATCAACATGAAACTGACACAGTAAAGTGATGTTAGATAATGGATTAAATGAGCACAAAATGACATGAGGATGAACGTTGGTAATACTGCAGAATGGTTGATTTGGGTTAAAACTTCCCTTGGACATTGTGAGGCATGACAAATGACTTGGAAACATTGAATCAATGAGAGATAGACCAAAACGTAATGCGAAGATAACTTGGGCACTCTTCGGGTGAACTGAAGGAGTATGATGACTCATAGGATTGGTATGACACAGAGAAAAGAAAATTGCCCGACTGTAATACAATGTGCAAACATGTGCCATGTTCAAGGGTGACAACAAACAACTGCCATAATTCTTTCCAAAACTTGACCCACTTCCCTCAAATTCCCCCCCCACTATGAACGAAGAGTACCACTTTGTTTTTTAATGAGCTTGAGGAGGATAAAAAATGCTTGGTATATCTCATCTCTGATGAGTCCCTCATCACATGTTTAAAAAACCTAAAGAAGGAGGGGTTCAGTCCCATATGGGTCCTTCAGTGTATAGTTTTATGAGCCCAAATAAGGTAAACTTGATGGTCTTTTCACATTTAGAGAGTCCGAAAATATCTTAAAGAAGAATCCAAGGGTGTTATTTTTCATAAATTTAGTCTCCCAAGCTTGAAAAAGTGTAGAACAATACCAGGGAGAAATATTTTAGTCAAGATTGACTAGAGTGTTCCTTTTTCATAGTTAGTCTTACAAGGCTGAAAAAAGGGTAAACTATCACTTCAAAGATGACTTTTCATGGTTTAATGAGCTCAAAGAATGACAAATCATTCTCATATGAATAAGGTCATTGAAGAGGAAATAGTCTCATCTCCTAAATTCCTGCATTGCCAAGCTCTTTCCAATGGTTCAATGCTTCAATACCCATGTAGCCTCCATGAATGCCATCACCATCTCTTGAAAAATTTATCCCAAATCTCTTAGGACCAAAATGAAGTTCACAAACTCTCAATTACAAACCAGAAGCTATTCTCAATTCACCATTATTTTATTACTCATCACTTATTAGCCTTTCCCTTTTGAAGATGCCTCCATTTATAGATTGGAGAGGAATCCATGAGGAGGTTAGGATCTCACTAAATAAAGAGAGATAGGTGAGATCCAAACCGATAGGAAAACAACTTATCATCAAATTTTATCTTCTAGAAGCTTCGATAATTTATTCTTTTTTCCCATGTACAAAGGTTTTCGCACCCTTAAACCTCAACAAAAAGAGACATTGTTTCACCTTCTACTGATGCAGATCGCGACAACTGAAGTTTTTACACCTTGATAGAAAGAAACAAGCGACAACTTTGTAATTTAGGGATTTTTTAGAGTTGATCCTTCCCAAGAAGACTTTCTCTCAGTTTTCTTCCAAGGTTCTATGCTTTAGATGTCAGAGAATACGCAGTATCACTTTCTATGAAAAAATGTTGTATAACAATATGGTACAATAATATACAAATAACGAATGGAGGATGAACCTAAGCATAGTAATTTTTTAGGCAGAGTCCATTCCGAGGCTCCTTCAATGGGGTTCCATCACAGTCAACTAGCTCATATGCACCCTTTTGTAGTGTTCGTTTCACAATGTAAGGGTCGTGCCACATGGGTTATAACTTACTTACCCCCAGTTTATCATGGTCTTGGTCATAGACTAAAACCAGGCCACCTTTGTCAAAGACACAAGGTTAGACAGATTTTTCATATTGCATATTGTTGCGATTTTTATGTGTCTCATTGGTGAGAGCAGCATCATGATGGGTCTCATCGAGTTTCTTCAAATACAAGAACCGTTCCTCCTCGGTACAGGTGTTGGGCAGGAGTTCGATGGCTAGTTTGAGCAATGGAATTTCAGATTCAATCAATAGGACTGCCTCCAGGCCATAAACCAATTGGAAATGAGTAAATCCAGTGGTAGTTTTTATGGAAGTATTGTAAGCCTAAAGCGTCAAAAAAAGGTTTCAAGTGCCAATTTGATTTTTGTTCCCCCACCATCCATTGGATCATGGTTTTCAAGACCTTATTAATGGCCTCTACTTGTCCATTTTCTTGGGGGTGATACATGGATGATTTCTCATGGAAAAAACCCAATTTGGAGCTTAATTCATCTTTGATATGGTTACGAAAGTGTGAACCATGATCAATAACGATGGCTTGTGGCACTTCAAATCTAGTAATAATATGATTGAATATGAATAATGCAACAATTTTTCCATCATCTGTGAATGTAGGCATAGCCTCGACCAATTTAGTGAAATATTCGAATGCGACTATAATACACCCATGCCCCCAGATCGTGGTAGGCTTACATTTCATAAAGTTGATACCCCATTTTTCAAAAGGGATGAGGACAACTACTGGATGAAGTGGATCAGGATGGAAGCACATTTTATGATAAAAAACTTGATAGGGTTGGCATTTCTTAACAACATTTATACAATCTTTGTAAATCGAGGGCCAGAAATACCCTATGCATAATAGTTTCTAAGTTGTTGCCATCCTAGAAAGATGACCGCCACATGCTCCAGAGTGAGTGTCATTTAGAGAACATTTGACTTCTTCACGAGTTAAGCATCATAAAAAAATAGAGTCAATACCTTGGAGATATAAAGTGTCACCAATGATGAGGTAATATTTCACATAATGACAAATGTGATGACAATATTCACAAGATAGTTCAAGCTGAAGCATTGGGTTTAGAGATACAAAGTGATATATCTATACCATGGATCAGACATACTAATGAGGAACAACGACTCATCAGGAAGAGAGTTGATGGGAACAATTTCTTCATCAGTACGGGGAAGGTCACACATAAGCTCGACGAAAACCAAATATTTCTTTGATTTTGATTTTGCAAATTCCAGATCAAATTCTTGGTGAATGATGACCCATCGTGAGTATTTCCCCCCTAGTACTTGACGTGTCAATATGTTGTACATGGGGTTGGAATCTGCAATGATTGAGTTTGCGGAGTAAAATGTAATGGCGAAATCTTTGAACAACAATGACTGCTGCCAAAGCCAACTTCTCCACATGCGAATAATGAATTTCAAGGACCACAAGGCTCTTACTCAGGTAAAAAGTGACGTGTTCTTGACCATTATTGTCCTCCTAAACCAATACCATTATGATGGTGGAAATGGATGCAACAAGGTAAAGGATATAATCTATCATATAATTGCGGGGGTGAAGTAATAGAGAATGAGTCAATGTGCATTTGGTATCATCAAACGATTGTTGGGCTTGATCATCCTAGATGAAAGGGAAATCATTTTTTAATAGAGGCATAAATCCTTTCGTAATTTCCACATAATTATAGATGAAACAATGCAAGAAGTTTTCCTTTCCTTGCAAACTTTGAAGTTCATGGAATATTGATGGGGGAGATAAGGATAAGATGGAATCAACCTTTAAAGGATCAACACGAATCCCATTGTGGGAGACAATGAAGCCCAAGAGTCTTTTGGCCAATGGAGAAAATGCACTTGTGTGGATTCAAATGAATATTGTAGTGATGACATTGAATGAAAATAGCTTTAAGATGTTGAATATGATCCTCTCGATGAGTTGGATGAGCTATTATATCGTCGAGGTAAGGTTCTACAATATGCTTGATATCGTGAAAGGCATATGACATGGTCCGCTGGAAAGTGGACCCGGCATTTTTAAGACCGAAGGGTAGCTTATGATAAGAAAATGTCCCCCAAGGGTAGATTAAAGTTGTCTTGTGTTGATCAGAGGGGAGTATATCAATTTGATTATAGCCATAAAATCCATCCATAAATGAAAAGACGATACTTTTGGCACAATTATCGATAACTTGGTCGACAAAGGGAGTAGGGTAATTTTCCTTGGGACAAGCCTTTTTAAGGTCCCTATAATCAACACAAACACTAATAGTCCCCTATTTTTTCATGACTGGAACAATGTTGGATGCCTAGTTTATTAATGGTACATGGTAAATAAATTTAGCTTTCAAAAGTTTTTCAACTTCTACATTAATGGTCGCAGTCTTTTGAAGGTGCACCAAGCGAAGTTTTTTCTAGATAGGTTTGACTCTAGGGTAGGTTTTGATCTCATGAAAAATGATAGAGGGATCAATACTTGGTATTTCTTCATAGCTCCAAGCGAAAACATCGTAAGATTCTTTAAATAAGGCCATACATGTTGTAATAACTTCGGGTGAGAAATTATGTCCAAGTTGAATATATTCCATGACACCAGGTTTCACTAATATGTCGATAGAAATGGTCATTGTTATATTCCCTAAATTCTCCTCAGAGATAGTATCCTTAGTATGAATGGGGGACTAATGGTTTTTGACAATATCAGGTGAAAGAATGGATTTGATGTTGTTCTCTACCATATCCATATTTGTAAGAAAAGATGATCGATGATGGTAATCCTCCCATGGTGACTCTTCTAAGCTCATAATCTCCATTATGGACTCATCTGATGGAAAATTCTGTATGAGATAATCAAGAGAGGGTAGAGAAGATTCGAGCCATGATGGTAGAGAGTAAGGATCTGATGCCATGAGAAGTTGGTCATAAAAATCCAAAATGTAAGAGGAAGATTGAATTGTGTCATATGTGGCCTCAGCAAGACTAAGTGGCATGGTGTCACCTAGTGATTCAAGTTCATCTGGGATAGGTAATACCCAAGGATCAAATGATTCAGGGGACCATTGCACCATAGCTGAAAGCATGTTTATCATGGAAACTTGATATGGGTGATCAGGGGAAGGCAAGGGAAAATATCCCATGAGTGAGTAATATTTGAGGAGACCTAGCCCACACTCAATATTGGACTCACCCAAGAAAGGGATATTATTAGCATTGTTGTTACAAATATCCGGTGTGCAGTAATCAAGTTGGTGTATAGTCACAATTTTCCCTTGATGAGGTAAATTGCAATAGGCAAAAAACTGAAGAGGTGACAATGGTCATTACATAAAACCAACTAAGACAAAGTAATAAATTATAGTCCAAGGGTGCGTCTACCACTTCTACATCAATAGAAACAATTTTTCCTCCTATTTAAATGGTTAAAGAGTGCAAAACCCCATAAGGTGTGAAGCCACATCCATCAAACACTTTAAGGGTAGTTTGAGACTGGTTGATGTCAAGAGAGCCAATGGCTCTCCAATAGGATAAAGACATGACACAATTTGAGGCTCCTTCATCTAAAAGAGTACGATAAATATTCCTCCCATGAACGATGGTATGAATTTGGAACACAAGGTGGTGGGAGAGCCTCAATTTAAAATATACCAGATTAAACATAATAATATTTGATGCCTCTGGATCCACAACTCCAATGATTGACAACAAGGTTCTATGTTAACTGGGACAATTATATGGAACTTTGAGCATCGACATAACGCAAGGTGCTTGTGCCAAATATTCAACGATGTTGTAGTTTTGGGCGGTGCAGGAACTTGGATTAAAAATTGACTTTCAAATTGTGACTTTGGGAAGGTTCAACACTGAGTCAGAAATAGGATTCTCTATTTGAAGAGGGCTAGAAGGTAGAGTAGTAGTAGAGGCAGCAGGCTTGTTAGTAACACCTCCATTTTTGTTGGCATTGTTTTTTGGAGGAGTGTCATATGTCTTGGCCCTAGTCATTAAAATAATCATCTCATTGCACATAAAGATAATGGTGCTTGAGGAAGCATCCCCATGGTGAGAATTAATTGTGTTTCCCCCTTGCGGAGGGGTAGGATTTTGGGAAATCATTTGTTGCTATTAAGGTGGGAAAGGGTTGGTTAACACTGTTGGTTGGAAGGTTCCCTTTAAAAATCAGGTGACTTCGTCATGATGAGGACAGTCTTTTGTATAATGGTCATCTACACAAATTAGGCAGGGAAAAATTTCCTTCCTTTTTAGTTTTGTGTCAATAGTTGTTTGGGGTTTCATACTCTCTTGATGATTAGAATATTTCTTGGATTTATCCTTATTTTTCTTCTTGCCTCTAGGTTGCTGAGATGAAGTGGATTGAACCGCATTCACCTCAAAGTTTTTTGTAAGAGAGGGAGCAGATTTGGTATTGGTACCGGTATGGGATGAGGTTGGGTTGGAGGTTGTATGGCCTTGTTTCCCAATCAATTGGGTCATAGTCTGTATTTTTATGGAACCTACCATGCCATTGACATGGGATTCCAAGGATGGTCTTGAAGGATCATTTGACAAGCGAGGAGCATGAGGAATCAGTTCATAAAGTGTGATGAATTGGGAATATACCCAGTCCAAATATTGAGCACGACTGATTGCTTACTCCTTAGTAACAACACCTCCCATGGTGACATCTCTAGAAATGGGTGGAAAGAGTGACTTAGTAAACAGCTCTGCTAGGAGTTGGTCTGGAATTGCGACTTTAATCAACCATCACTACTGCCTCCATTCATGAATATGATCAGAGATATAGGTGGAGCAGTATTTCCTAAGCAAGGTTAGAAGCTCAATGCAGGTCTCATATTAGATTGGTAGTTGGAAATGGGTCAAAAATTCCATAACAAGAGAATCAAAGTCGACAAAGGAGTTTCACGACAACTCGATATACCATTTTACTATTGAACCTGTAAGTCTTCTTTGGAAAAGTCTTAATCAAATGTAATTGTCCATCAAGGAGTTATAAGAACACCAAATATGGAAGGTCATAACATGGTTGTTAGGATATTTTCCAGGCTTCCCATCGACCTTCGGGATATCGAAAGGTAGCTTGGCAGGTATGGGTGGACAAAATAGGGCATGTATAATGGGATTGTTAGTCAAACGCGACAAATTTGATAGATCTAATGTAGCCAAAAAATGAATTTTTCAGTTTGGTTTCGAATACTAGTATTACCGATGCAACATCAGAGTACCAATAGGACCATATACAGGTTGTGACATTGTAAAACCTGATGGTCCTCCCATATATTTTTGTTGATAGGGTTGGGGAGTAGAAAACATGGGGTTCATGGTTTGAGAGGGAAAATCTCCTTGCAGAGGTATGCACGTTGGATTAGGTTGACCCCATGGAGTGTTTTCGACTCCCAGATATGATAGGATTGTATAAAGGCTTGTAGGTCCTGCTGGAATGGTCTGCCCCCAAGATTGAGGTCGGTTTCCAATAAGGGATTCCCCCCAGACTGGTTGTTTCCCCCAAATTGGTTTTTTCCCCATATCTAAAGGTTCCCCCCCAATGACTATATCCCCCAAGCTGGCTATTGCCCCACAACTAAAGGTTCCCCCCTTGATGGTTGTTGCCCCAAGGGTGGTTGTTCCCCCAAGGTGGTTGTTTCCCCCAAGGTGGATGTTTCCCCTAAGGTGGTTGTTTCCCCGAAGGTGGTTGTTTCCCCGAAGGTGGTTGTTGCCCCCAAGGTGGTTTTTGCCTCCAAGGTGGTTGTTTCCCCCAAGGTGGCTATTTCCCCCATGTTGAAGATATCCCTACAGCAGAGGGTTGCACCCAACTTTAACTTCCCCACTAGTGAGAGGTATGGAGGAACTTCCCATTTGAACAATTTGTGTAGGATGAACAATTGGTGTAACTGCCATTGTATTACCTACTTAATCGTAAGGGGGAAAAAACAAGCTACTTGTCATAGGGCTCGAGGCAACAAAACTGTTGAACTCCAGACTAGAGGGAAATGGTATATAATGTCCAAGTAAAGCACTTGGTGTATACATATGTGCAACTATATAGGTGGGAAAAAAGTTGTGTTCATAGGCTGTTGTGATAGGGAAACATGGGTCAACAATGTTCCCCACAAAGGAGAAATGCTATTAGTAGTGATATGTGCTAGAGAAGCTATCTCAGGATCAAGTGGGGGTATCACTATTCCATCTATATAATTAGGTGGAGTTGGGTCCATGTCTGAATATCGCCTATTTTACACACTGGGTGGTAAGAGGTAAGAAGAAAAAGAATCAATAACCCTTGTGGTTGGAATTTGAACAATTAGTGGGTTATAAGGACAGATAAAAGGAGGATTTGCGGGAGGGACATATCCTTCCTCGATGGTTTCGACTGCCCCTTTGAGTTGGTCACCTAGGGGAGCTACACTCCCAATTTCAAAAGCAACCTCTTAATTAATAGTTGCTTGCGACTCTTCAAAGCTCCAAACTTGCAATAGTCCCACTAGACGAAAGGAAGAGGGGAAATCTCAACCGATCACTTCACTTGACCTCATTTTTTACTCTTGTGTTAGATGATCTTTCCCGACTAACGCTAATTGCTACTACTAGATTTTTACTCTCTCTAGTATTCTACAGTCTCAATTAATAGCCTTGGATAGTTTACTCACTTCACCCTGATCCAAAGGCCCTATCCTTATACTAGCGTTAGTGTGCTACAAAAATAAATATCTAATTGATTTTATGAAGCACATTGGTTAATTTTAATGGCTGGTCTTACTCAGAAGGGTGCACGAAGGTGAAACTGATGATGTGATGAATCGACTCCAAAATCATGCAGAAAGAATGAGATGCAAAGATATTTTTCAATGAATTCTACGCAATACCATGCAACTTTCACATTTCCTTTATCAAATGGAGAAAATTTGAAATGCCAAACTATCAAATTAATCTTCATGAAATCCGAAAACAAATACAAGCTTTAAAATATGCACCAAAATACTCCACCTATGAAAGTAGGATGCAAAGATTTTTTTTTCTTCTTTTCAAATTGCATGAAAACTCATAATAGACTCTTTTTTTTTCTTTCAAAATGAAAGGACTTAATGACATTTGCAAAGAACCCAAAATAAGATGAAGAAAACAAGCAATCAAGAATTAAAAGAATCCAAACAAGGATGCCTTCAACTCTTGTTCAAACAAGAATCCAAAATGCAAAGTAAAGGGATATCACTTTTTGAAACCTCAAAATACAAGTAAAACATCAATTCCAAGTTGCAACAAGTCTAAAATAGCTCAGGAGTATACTCAAGTGAGCATAAGTTTTCCAAAGAGGAGAAAAAAGAGACTCAAAAAATCAAGGCTTAGTGAAACATAATCAAGATCTAAATCAATGAAAAGTATCCCAAATCAATCACGTAAAACACTTAGAAGGTTTTAGAATGAAAGAGACATAAGTTTGAAAACCTACAACTAATGAGGATTAAACTATTGATGAAATGGACTGAACTAGATGATCAAGTTAACCTAGGGAATCATGAACATTTCACAACTTGAAGGGAATGCAAACTCAAAAGAGGCAACAAAAAATGTGATAATCACTGAACTTTACACCATCAAAGCTTTAATAAAGCAAGGAGGATCCTAATAAAAAGGTTTGAGAGAAAGAATTTATAGAAAAACAACAAAACAAGCTCCTAATTCACTCAAAACAAGGACTATCGCTCCTGCAAATGTGCAGACAGAGCGATGATCAAGAGAATATCGCTCCTTAAGACACTGTGGGGGGGAGATGATCAAGCATTATCACTCTGTACTCCCTTATGCGAGAGGGATGAACTCTTGAAAGTGATGGAAAAGACAAAATTTTGCCTAGATTTGTGAAGATATCATGTGTTTGACTCAATGAACTTCCCAATGGAAATTAGGGAAGGGGAGAATTCAACAAAGAAGCATCAAAATAAAAAATATCAAATAACAAGAAAGACTCAAAAGGATATAAAATACCAAGGAAAGACTAATGAAATCTCTTCCCCAACGGAGTCACCAATTTTCTGTTTTGGAAAAGTTCCCCCCGTGGACAGATGAAACCCCCCTTGGATCAAGACCCCTCTTTGATCCAAGAAAAAAAGAAAACAAATGGTGTACTACTTCCCCCCTAGACCTATTTCAACAATTAGAATGAGAAGAGAGGAATGGATGACTTACTATTTTACATTGGTTGTCCTCACTGCTCCAACCTTTGACATTGATGTCCAATCTCCTAGGTCCAATAAAATTCCTAAAAGGAACAAAGAAACACCCCATTCTTCCACACTATATTGTTAAGCATAAACAAATCTATCTATGATGAATTTAACAACAATATACATGCATATATTGAACACAAAGACATGAGAGGAATATGCCAAATTATGTATTAATGGAAAGAAAATAACAATGAAGGACTTAAAACCTCAATCTTGATGTTGCAATAGCTCCTCCAAGCTCTCCTTTCCATCCCCTTGGATCTCACACAATCATAATTATGATGCTCTCAATTTTCCCCCTTTTTCACTTAAGCATGGCCTTCATTATATAGGCTTGGAAGCATCACAACCATATGATAGTTTTGAGGAGAGGATGTGGTCAAAAGAGGATTTGGTTGAACTAACAATATTGTCTTTTCCTTGAATAGGAGACAGCATGAACCAATCCCTTAACCAACTAAGAACGCTTGAAAAACACCTCACAAAACAAGGAATGATGGTTGCAACAACTTCATTTCCCCCCCATAACTATGCACATGGCAATGAACAAGGGATTATCGCTTCCTAAGACACTCTTAGGGAGAAATGATCAAGGTTTTATCCCTCCTTGTATATGGGAAGGGGAGCGATGAAGCTCAATCAGGGCCAAAATCTCAAGGAAAAAGGTAGTATTTCGACCTCCAACTGATAGATTTCCTCTTCAAAATGTCTAGGGAGTATGACATACTTTTTCTCATGGTGACGAATTTTTGAAACTTAATTGAAAAACTTAGGTGTATAAAATATGTGAGACTTAAGTGAAACATTTGGTGGTGTGACACTTAGATGCAACAATTGGTAGTGCAACACTTTTTTTTTTTCCTTTGGAACACTTGTGACACTTATGACTCTTAAGTGTGATATTTGATAGTGCGAAACTTAGGTGTGTAACACAATGATCTCTAGTCCCAACTCAAAGAGCTTGAACTCCAGTATAAGGACTTCATGGAGGAAGTCAGAAGTATTGTACTATCCACGGTGGCAGTCATTCCTTAAAGTAGTTGGCTCAAGGATGATCTGAAAATAGGGGGTTGACTTGTATTGCTATGCAACCACCCTCTACTCCATTAAAATAAACTTCGGGACCTTGCTCAATGTCTTAGTTGTGCAAGAGGAATTATGTGTCAAGGTTATGCTTCTTTTAGGTTTTTATGTGTGAGGTTTTTGAAAGGTTAAATATGTTTTTTAAATAAATACAACAACAAACATAAGTTGCAGAAAATAATAACCAACAAACTCACAACAATAACAACATGATAAAGGAGTTCACCCCCAACTAGGCTACATCTCCTTGAGCCTCCATCAATGGACCAGGCTCTCTGGGATTAGTTTGTCTAAAATTATTTTACAATATGTTTCTCAACTCCAATGGATTTATTGACTCTACCATTGCGTTCAGAATACATAAAAACCCCAAAAATGACTATTAGATCTCTGAAAACAGACCATGGCTCATCTGGGCATGACCTCTTCTACTGGTGGTCTTGAGCTTCCCTCAGCTTCCTTGTGCAAAAACACCTGTAAAATTCCTCAAATKCCTYTKCAACCTATTCCAATGAGTTMATAGCATATCAATTAGTCAAGAATGACTATTCAGTCACTGAAAATGGACTTTGGCTCATCTAAGCATGGCCTCCTTCCATGGTGGCCCTGGGCTCCTTGGAGCTCTTTGAAACTTCCCTATAGAAAAACCTACAATAGAAGTCTCCAAATACCTTGGAAAGCAGTACCAATGGATTAAGAACATCCAAAAACCCCTAGTTGGGCTTTTTCGGCACCTCATTTGGCCAAAAAATGAAGAAGAGGCCTCGTGCAATTTTCCTCCTTCAAGCTTGTTGTCTCTAGTTTTCCAATTCACACCTCTTGTGTGAGTAACCTAGCTTATGGGCATTTCCTGTGCCTAAACCCAGCACGCGCGCGCATCTCCAAAAAACGCACCAAATTTTCGCAACATTAGCAAACTTAGGGCCTCAAAGGGCGGAGGTGTTGGGCACATGGGGGGGCATATGGCTACGTCCCAGCGCTAATATAGGGCCCGTTGCAAGGTTGAACGTGGATGTGCCATGTGTCAGGTGCGTGGGTTATAACCATTTGAAAATCCTGTGCAAGGTTCGTGTGTTAAGGTCATATGGTAGGCGTATAAAGCCAGGGGCTAGGGCTAAGCCCCAGCGCGAACCCGCACTAACTTTTGTCATATATGATTTTAAATATATATGCAAACACATATATAATAAGAAAAATTACATGGCGTGTTGGGAGCCCAGCCTTGGAAAAGGATTTGCATAGTGTGGGAGGTCTGGTGTTTGATCCCCATGGTCCCCAAAATTGTTTTACACCAAACCACAACACGGTGCCACGTGGCAACCCATGCCTGGGCCATGTGGCACCATACCATTTTCCATCATTATGCCATGTGTCGAAACATCATTTTCCCACGTGTCTACCAAATCAACACTTGCCACATCATCTTTCCAACTCAGTGTACGGTCATGCCACATCAGCTGTATGGACTGTACAGTCAGCAAATTTTTTCCCCGTTTGACAAAGTGGACAGAATGTGATATCTCACTCATACAGTGTCCGTTTGAACCTGTTTGAAGTGCATTGGGTTTGTGAGGATGAGGCCTACGCACCTGTCCATTTTGAAGCAATTCCGAACACTTTGATTTTTGGGCTAAATTTTGACCCCTGGTCCAGATTCTGATCAGAGGACGAGCCCAATAATAGTGGTGGGGGCCTATTAGAACCCAAGGTTTTGCACATGTGCATAAACAACGTTGTGTGAGATCATTCTATAGTTTTTCATGCGCCCAAGGAAATGCATGAGGAATGACATAGAGTGTGCACCAGATCAAGTTTTGTTAGTTGCGGGCCACGCTTAAAGGATACCAAGTACGCGCCGGTCCAAGTTTTGTCAGTTGCACTGGAAAACAAGAAGATTCCCACCAGAAGCAAGAAAATAATCATCCAGAAATCTCCCCAAATGATTACTATTAGAAACATACAAAGATGTGGGATGACTAGAGAATGAGTTGGTCGAGCATTTAAGATTTCCCTTGATGCAAGAAGTCTACGTGGAACACTGGCACACTGAGTTTTGAGTGAAGGCACATGGTGCATCATGTTGTAACTTTGAGGTTTTATATAGAAAATATATGAAGTTATATGTCTATCATATGTATCTGTCTTGTGCAATGCATATCTATGATGTGATGAAATGTTTCTAGTAATAAAGAGATGGCATTTCTGATCCATTATGTGTTTGTTATGTATGAGTTGATTGTGTGTGTGTATTGTTTTAACTCTTAGTACTAATAGTTTATCATACATGAGTTACATGGATGCCAATTCCAGTGACTTTTCATTTGTTTAAACCTTCATCCCTGTCACAAGACCTTATGGTCTCTGTGATACTCTCTACATCTCGGGTGATACCTTCCTCAGTGATGTAGTGGGCATCCATCCCTTGCCATCAGAGTACATTCACAACAGAAAATTTCTTCATGTGTGTGTAATAGGAATCACGGCTACCATAAATCTTCTTCATCATTGCTACATTTTCCTTCTTTTCTCTTGATCATGCCAGAACCCCTAGGGTTGTACCTCTGCTCCCATGTATCCATGTTTTCTTCCTTGTAACACTGCAACAAATGTTACAAAATTTCTTGTATGATGCATATTCACTTGCTGCAACTCACCTTCTGCTGCAACTCACCTCTTGTCATGACTCACCTCTTGCTGTAACTCACATACTAATGCAACACACATACCATTGTTGCAAGACGTCTTCTACTGCAACTCGCCTTCTGCCACAACTCACTTTCTACTAAACCTCACCTTCTGCTACAACTTTCCTCCTATCGTGACTCACCTCTTGCTACAACTCACATACTGTTGCAACACACATCCAATTGTTGCAACATGTCTTCTACTGCAACTCACCTCTTACCGCAACTCACCTCTTGCTGGAAATCACATATTGTTGCAACACACATCCCATTGCTACAAAACATCTTTCACAATATATCTCTTCTACAATAATCCTTTGTTGCAACTCATCTCCTGTTACAGCCTCCTACTGCAAAACGCTTTCTATTGTAGCTTCTCGTTGCAACTTGATTTCCTGATGTAGCTTTCTCTCTTGTTGCAACACACCCATTCTTCGACAACATGAATCCTATGGTAAAAATCTATGCTACAACACATCTTTTGTGGTGACATATCCTCTACTGCAACACACACCATCTACAAATGCATTTTGTTGCAACCTCTTGTCGCAACATGCTTCCCATTGTAGATTCTTTCTTTTCACATCTTCTATACTAAGATATAATCCTCAACGTTTGTAGAACCAGAGTGCTCATCCTCCATACGAGAGACTACAATTTCCAACATGTCTTCCACAGATTCGTGGCACCTACATAGCCATATAATACAACATTATTCTCTATAGGATTTACTCATTGATGCAAGACATTAACTCATACATAATTATGTTAATAACACAGTAAATACATCCTATAGGATGTCAGTCATATGCACACACAGAAAGATTAAATTTGCAACATGAATTCTTTTATTCATTCGTACATGGTACAATACATCGGTTTTAGAACCATTATGACTTACAAATTCCATTGGGTTGCTAGGCCATAGGCCATAGAAACCTCAACCACTCCTATCTCGCGATATCTCTTCTCTTGATGGTTCTGCAAGCTCTCCCATAAATATCTCCGATGTTGTATTTTATTCTTTCTAGAAATTGTTCACTTCAGTTTCCCCAAGGCTCTTCAGCCCTTTCATCTTCTAGCTTCTTGTTTTTCCTTTCCATAGTGACTCTTCATCTCCCACATGTACTTTCTAGCTTCATTCCAACAAATGTGTTCCATCTGAGCCATAAAATCCACAACTACTTCTGTAACAATTGTCCTCATAGTCACCCACACACTCGTCCATTCTATAGAAGCACTCCAAGTTGCTCCAATGCTGGAATTATGTAGCATTCAATTGATCCGTTCCATTGTTGTTAATCCAAACAATCCAAATGTTGCAACTCTATAGAATTCCATTGACCTGCACCACTGATGTTACTCCCAACAGTCCAAATGTTGCAACTCTGTAGCATTCCATCAATTTGCACCATTGTTGTTACTCCCAATAGTCTATCTCATTCACATCCTGCAACAACCAATCATTGCTAAAAAACCTTTGTCAGGTCCTCATAACTACCTTCAGCATGTCATCCCCAGGATGTTACTGCACCTGACTCCCTAGGTTTCAAGAAAGTATTCCCTCATGCTAAGGAGGTAAATCATCCGCATCTACAACTGTCCAGTGTAACTCCATCAATGTTGTACTCCCCACTATACAGTCCTCATATCCTATACACTTCAATCTGCCAAAAAATATTCCCCTATGGTACATTCTTCTCTCAAATCATTGTTTCCCTTTGTTGCACATCAATCTAAAACAACATAAAAATATTCTCATCATGGAGATCTATAATTTCATCTCTTTCCTGCTGCAACTCAACTTTCTACAACAACTCAACCTTAGCACTGCTACCTTCTCTGTCTCTCTTTCTTCATCACTACAAGCACTAGTCAAGTACTTTTCAGTCATGCATCACCTGTACAATTGGATCTGAGTCATGTCCAATCCAGGACATCCCACTGCCCTTTTTTCATGTAGTGTACAAAGTGCCTTCTGTGCAGCCAACCACTCATGCTCAAAACTATACAACATGGAGTCACATGCTCCCATGTTACACCTCCCTTGACTGAATCCACATCACCTACACAACACAATCTGATTCACATCCAATACAC